>JAHIAM010001251.1:0-28663 GCA_021605205.1 Aegilops longissima | reverse complement strand
GGGGAGTACGATTTTTCACCGACTTTACATTCATGTTCACACACTAGTCGTCGGTGCTCAGATTTTTCATTGTATTATCCATGTTAGTTTAAATTTCTTTTTCTAGTTTTCTTCTTGTGTGTTTGATAAACCTTAAGAAAACCAAAAAATTAGTTAGTTTAATTTCCATGCTTGTAGTAGAAATTAAAATGAAAACCCAAAAAGATTTCTCGTTTCTTCTTTACTTGTTGGGAGCTTTCCGTAAATAGTTTTATTTTTCTTTTCTTTCTTTGGGGTCGAGAAGACCATATTGAAAATGCTTAGTGGCTCTCATATGCATGATTGTTTATTTAATTTAGAGCCCATATTACCTTGTCTTCTCTTGAGTTGAATGCTTGCGATTCCAGCTTAGTCCAATGCACGCACTCTTATTATTATACACATCGCTCGGTCGTATGGAGTGAAAGGCAATAATGACGATATATGATGGACTTATTGGGATGAGAAAAGCTGGTATGAACTCTAATTTCTTTTGTTTTTGTAAATATGATGAGTTCATCGCCCCGAGTCAGCCTACTATGAAGTAAACATATTTGCAATGACATTTAGAGATTATAGTTACTTGTGCCATGCTTGATTAGCTATGAGTTATAATGATTTACCTTATGCCAACATGCTATTAGAATGATTATGATGTGGTATGATGGGATGGTATCCTCCTTGAATGAATTGAGGACTCGACTTGGCACATGTTCACATGTAGTTGAATCAAATCAACATAGCCTTCATGATATTTATGTTCATGGTGGATTATATCCTACTCACGCTTGTACTGGTGGGAATTAATTTTAATGCATGTTTACGGCTGTTGTCGCCTCTCGCTTGGTCGCTCCCAGCCTTTTTAGTAGCCTTCACTTGTACTAAGCGGAATATCGCTTGTGCATCCAAACTCCTTAAACCCCAAAGTTGTTCCAGATGAGTCCACTATACCTTCCTATATGTGTATCTACTTGCTGCTCCAAGTAAATTTGTATGTGCCAAACTCCAAACCTTCAAATGAAATTCTGTTTTGTATGCTCGAGCAGCTCATGTACAACTAGAGCTGCATATATCTTCCATGCTAGGTGGGTTATTCTCAAGAGGAGTGGACTCCGCCTCATTCACTTAGAAAGGGCCGTAACCGGATGCCCAATTCCCATGATCCAAAAAGATCAAAGCAAATCAAAATAATTAAACAAAACTCCCTGTGGTTGTTGTATGTTGGAGGCACTCGTTGTTTCGAGCAAGCCATGGGTTGATGCTTGTTGGTGGTTGGGGAGTATAAACCTTTACCATTCTGTTTGGGAACTGCCTATAATGCATGTAGTATGGAAGATACATCCATCTCATAGTTGTTGCGCTGACAAATGAAAGTATGCCGCTCAAAATGTTATTCAATCTCTAATTTAAAATCAAGCTCGCACCTCTACAAATCCCTCGCTTCTCCTCGAAGGGCCTATCTATTTACTTTTATGTTGAGTCATCATCCTTCTTATTAAAAAGCACCACTGGAGAGCATAATCGTCATTTGTATTCATTATTATTGGTTTATATTGGGTATTACTTGACTGGATCTCTTTACCATGAATTACAATGTTTAGTCAGTCCTTGATCTTTAAAGGTGCTCGATTTATGTTTTATGGTCTCGTAAAGGGCTAGCGAGATACCATTTTGTTATATCATGTCATGATTATTTTGAGAAAGTGTTGTCATCCGAAGTTTTATTATTATGGCTCGTTAGCTGATTATGTCATTGATATGAGTAATTGTGAGACCTATGTGTTATTGTGAGTATGGTTAGTTCATAATATTTGCTGAAACTTGAATGTCGGCTTTTCATGTTTACAACAACAAGAGCAACAGAGTTTGTAAAAGTTTTTATTTATCACTTTCAGTTTATCAACTGAATTGCTTGAGGACAAGCAAAGGTTTAAGCTTGGGGGAGTTGATACGCTCCAACGATCTACTTTTCCAAACACGCTTTCCTTGTTTTGGACTCTAACTTGCATGATTTGAATGAAACTAACCCTGACCGACGCTTTTTTCAGCAGAACTACCATGATGTTGTTTTATGTAGCAAAGAAAAGTTCTCAATGTCCTGAAATCCACGGAGGCACTTTTTGGAATTTATAAGAATTTTTGGGCGAAAGAAATACACCAGGGGGCCCAGGGCCTGTCCACAAGACAGGCCCCCCCCCTAGGGCGCACCCCCCTATCTCGTGGGCCCCCTGGACCTCCTCCGACCTGAACTCCAACTCCATATATTTCGTCTCGGGGAGAAAAAAATCAGAGAGAAAGTTTCATCGTGTGTCACGACACGGAGCCGCCGCCAAGCCCTAATCTCTCTCGGGAGGGCTGATCTGGAGTCCGTTCGGGGCTCCGGAGAGGGGGATTCGTCGTCGTCGTTATCATCAACCATCCTCCATCACCAATTTCATGATGCTCACTGCCGCGTCTCGAGTAATTCCATCGTAGGCTTACCGGACGGTGATGGGTTGGATGAGATTTACCATGTAATCAAGTTAGTTCTGTTAGGGTTTGATCCCTAGTATCCACTATGTTCGAGATTGATGTTGCTATGACTTTGCTATGCTTAATGCTTGTCACTAGGGCCCGAGTGCCATGATTTCAGATCTGAACCTATTATGTTTTCATGAATATATGTGTTCTTGATCCTATCTTGCAAGTCTATAGTCACCTATTATGTGTTATGATCCGAGAACCCAAGTAATAATAATCGGGATACTTCGGTGATGACCGTAGTTTGAGGAGTTCATGTATTCACTATGTGTTAATGCTTTGGTCCGTTCTCTATTAAAAGGAGGCCTTAACATCACTTAGTTTCAGAAGGACCCCGCTGCCACGGAGGGTAGGACAAAAGATGTCATACAAGTTCTTTTCCATAAGCACGTATGACTATTTATGGAATACATGCCTACATTATATTGATGAATTGGAGCTAGTTCTATATCACCCTATGTTATAACTATTGCATGAGGAATCGATCCGCATAATTATCCATCACTCATCCATTGCCTACGAGCTTTTCATATATTGTTCTTCGCTTATTTACTTTTCCGTTGCTACTGTTACAACTACTACAAAAAACCCATAAACATTTATCTTTACTTTTGCTATCGTTACCTTTATTATCATACCACTTTTTCTACTAAACACTTTGCTGCAGATACTAAGTTATCCAGGTGTGGTTGAATTGAAAACTCAACTGCTAATACTCAAGAATATTCTTTAGATCCCCTTGTGCCGAATCAATAAATTTGGGTTGAATACTCTAACCTCGAAAGCTGTTGCGATCCCCTATACTTGTGGGTTATCAGTGAGCTCTTCCCACTCTCACCGGGCGCCCTTCATCGTCACACAGCCGGCTTCCAGAGAGCTCCGTGGCGCCATGTATCCCCTCACTCCGCTATATAGAGCCCTCCTCCGCCTCAAGCCTCACACCGCACCTCTCAACCACCACGACCACGTAGCATAGCCAAGCCCCGGCGGCAGCCTCCGCCTCCGTCTCACACCAGAGCCATCACGATCCTCGCAGCCCATCCACCTGCTCCATAGCCCTCGAGCTCAACCAACCCCAAGATCATTGTAGGTCCACCGTGTCGCCTGGAAGCAGAGAGCCTCCGAGTCGCCGCTCACCTTCTTCCTCTCCTGAAGTCCCGACCGCCACCGCTTATGAGCTCGATTACAGTAGCCCTGGCCATCCACCGACGAGCCACTGCATGCAGTGTGTCGTGACCCTCTCCATTTCTATCCTCTCGTTTCACTTAAGAACCACTCCGCACGGCAGAAGCTCCCATGAGCACCACCGTGCGTTTCGCTTCTCTCTCCCCACTCTCTCCCGACTAGATGGGCCCATTATCAGCCTCTCCACTCGCACCAAGTGGTACGAGTGAGGCGATTCTTCCTTTACGCCATCGACGCCACCCCCCTGTGTTTTCTGTTTAATTCAAATAAATTCAAAATTTAATCAAAACTTTGACCAGTGATAACTTTTAGCCTATAAGTCCAAATGAGTTGATTCTTCTCGCAACCGTGTTTGTTTCAGATAGTTTTAGGAGCACACCAAAGTGTGGAATTTTCCTTGCTGTCTAGAATTTCTGTTGATTTTCATATTGGTTCTTGATATTTTGTTTTGTGGTTTTTAAATATTTTCAGAGGGAGAGACTTGTCTTGAAGATAACTAGGAGGAGTGTGAACCTCCTCTGCACTAAGGCAAGCCACACCAACATTTGGATGGTGTCATATCAATATCTATGATTTTCCTACTTAAATTTGAGCTCTTTTTCATGCATTTAAAATTTGTTAAATAAATATGGTTTAATGCTAGTTACTTTGTCATGCTTAAAATGCTTGCTTAAGTTACTGGCTGAATGCATGGACAAGTTTGGTCAAGTAGAATAGAGTTTAACTTAATGATATTGCTATTATAAATAATGATAGTTCTTTTGCTTAATGGGATTTTCATATAAATTATGAGTTAATCAAGATAATGCATGGTAATAACTAGTGAGGTAGAATCAGTAAAGTTTAATGATGAATAAGTGCAAGAAAGTCATGTCGATAGGGTTGATCCGTTTTAAGAGATGCATGCTTTGCATATCGAATAGTTGCATGATCATGGCATCATATGACTTGGAGTAGTTTTTATTTTCAAGTAAAACCTGATAATAACCCAACTTGAATATAACGTTGAATAAGTCATGGTGCCATGAATCGGTTCTCCTCAAGCACCACCTTTACCTTTATGGGGGTCTTGATTCGTCCTTTGTCGTGCTCTCTCGCCGTGCCTCCAACGAGGGAAGGTTATGGGCGGCAGGTACTCGCCCGTAAGCGTACATAACCTTGTGTGGCCGCTTGTTTTATGGTACCTTGTCCCCGCTTGGGACTGCTTTTTGCACGACGGTGGCCGTTGATGCATTTGGTAGGCACGGGTCACCCATGACTTAGCCCCGAGAGGGAGTTTGTCGGAGTGGTCGGAGAGTGGCATGGCAAGGAGGGTTTCATCGTAACACTGCTCGTCCACCCGAATGGGAGTGCGAGGCCATGGGTTCTGTGTGTGGGTAAAATGCGCTACCTCTACAGAGTGTATTCAATCTATCGATAGTCGCGATCCTCGGCTATGGACACAACTCGGAGTAGGTCACACCATGGATCAAATTTTATAATTAATCTTGCACACTAAGTATTTATTGTTGGCACTGGTTTGGTGATGATTTGTGGGATCATGTGATGATCGTGAGTGATTGGCTTCAGCCAGATCTGGGTATGATCACCGCTCGTTACGAGGTAACCTGTCGTAAGCGAGTCCGAGGGACTCTGCACATGTTGGTTTGATCCCATCAGTAGCATTACTTGCATTGCATTAACCTGAATAATTGTCATGATATTGTTTGTCATTGTGCTTATGTTTGTTGTGAGCTTGCAAGTACATTCAATGTACTGACCTGGCGTGTCATGCCAGATTTCAGGCAAGTCGTATGGAATCGGAGAGCTTCCCGCGTCTAGACCGCGTCCACATCAGTGTCCCTGTGCCATGGAGTTCCACTTCATCGTTATTCCACTGCCACGTAGTTCATGTGATCGAGGCCCCTTCATGTTCATTAAATAATGTACATACCGTTCAGCCGCACTGTGTGTTCCGCTGGCCTCTTACCTCGGCGTAATATCGACTTATGTATCCGCTAGCATCAATAAAGCGGTTGTTTCGTACCATGTTGTTGTGAGTTGCCGTAAGACTTGATCTCCGGCTGGCAATGCAAGGTAAACCGTTGCTCAACCGGGTGCCACAGCCCGGCAAGGAGGTGGTCGTCGGGCCGCCACCCCACCGCCGCCACCGTGGCTATCACCTCTCTCGCCGCCAGCGTCAAGGCGGAGGTGGTGGTCATGGCCGCCACCCCATCATCGGCATCCGTGGCCGCCAGCCCACCGCCAACCGCCGGGTCATCACCAGCTCGCACCGCCGCCAAGGCGGAGGCGGAGGTGCAGGTTCAAGACGCGCGCCAGCGACCTTGGCGCACTACATCGAAGTTCCTACGGAGGAGCGCCTCGTCGAGCATGCAAAGAGCCTCGCCGCCCATGGCCACATCATACGCCGCAGAGGCGAGGAATTAGGAGATATACGAAGAACCACCGCTTTGAGGGGCACTGTACATCGAGGTAATATACAAACAGTTTTTAACCCTTTCTCAACGGCATTTGGAACCGCCGCCAAGTGAGAGTGGGTGACAGGGGCCTTCCCACACGCACCCGTAAAACTGCTAGATATGCCTCTGGCACACACGCCGCAAATGAGGTCGTAAAGCGATCGTAGAGATCAAATACGGTTATATGTACAATAGTGCTAAAAAATACAATTATACAGGCCAAATCTTTTCCGGTCGTAAGTACATCCCACACAACAGTCCCCTAAACGCTTCCGTCAGATATATATCCCACACAGACGCCAAGGAAAACGCTTCGTCAGAGTACATCACACACAATTTACCCCGCTAAATAGTTTGTGATAGCGTTACCATTTCACACGATATTAACAAATTTATCGTTTGCGTTATTGAATGCATCACACACGGTGCATAGAAGAACCTGTGTGGCAAAGGCTGTTCATCACACACCGTTTTTATGTGGTAAACATTTATGCAAGGTGGCCTAACGCAAACTGTTTTGAAGAGAATGTCGTGTGTGCTTGTTTTTTGATCCAACACGGTTTATTACTAGAAACCGTGTGCGTTGCCTGAGGTCATCGCCAACGGTGTTTTTTGAATAACCGCTTGTAATAGAAAACCCAATTAGCAAGCTAATTGGCCATTAGCAGGCTAATTTCCTATTATTAATAATCCATTTATTAATCTAATTAACATTCATATTAAGCACATAATATATTTCATTTACATATTAAGGAAGCAAGATTTCATAATTGAAATACATCGAGTACAACATGGTATAGCTTCAACACTCAGCTACCCCATTACACAACCGAACCAAAGACCAAGTTTCACATGCAACATCTATAAACTTTTGAAATTAGCATCATAGACGGTACATAGAAAGATGCATCTCATCTTGAAAATTGCTGAAGTGGAAGGCTAATATTGAGCCTTCATTCATGTTGAAGGTCTTTGCAACTTTAGGCCAGTGCTCGTGGATGATCGACCATCCATCCTTCGCCCTCTCTTCAGAACACTTCAATATTGAACCTTGGGTATTGTATGAAAAATTCTCTCCTCCCACCATAGAGGTGGTTTGAGATGTAATCATCGCTGAACTGCTTCGAAAGGCCTGAAAAAAGGATGTGCATAAATATCTTCTCTCTATTGGAAATGGGGCAAAGGAATAAAAAAGGCAAGGTATAATAGTTAGTACCATCTTATAGTTAATCGATGTCTTCTTCATTGTGCAAACAAAGATCTTGTTGTTTTTGTTGCTAATTTCTTTATCCTAACAATCTTTTTGAGTTTCTTGACTTGATTGATATTCATGAAAACTCATTTCCCATATGCAAAAGGGTCAAGAGTGGGTCAAACCTCCGACAAAGAAGACCTACATGTGCAAGACCAAATTGTTAAAACCTAAATATTAGAATGGTTCCTGCAATTGCACAATAATGTGCTATTAGACAAGGGACCATGCACGCTAACCTCGATTGTAAACCTCTGCTTCCCATTGTTTCCCCGCAACACATATAAGGTAGTTAGTCATCAAGTTAAGTAAGGGTTTGCATGCTATTAGTAAAATATGTTGATGAAAAATAAGCACATTGCAGATTCATCATATTAATTCAAGCCACATGGAAAACCCATTTATCCAAACCAAGCATGATTAAGAACTAGAAAGTATAACACTTGTATATGTTTCATGCATTAAGTGCAGCCAAATTCGATTTATTCCTCACATGCACAACAATACAAAATCGCATCTACGCATAATTGACATCGCATTGCAGAATTGAACCAAGCTTAATCAACACCATGAACCAAACATTAACTAAGCACCACATTGCACAATATAACATACCCTAATAGAAGATCGTATAATTAACCAAACCAAGCATGCTTAACAACTTGGAAATATAGCAATTGTATTTGTTTCTCATGTATTTAGTACAACCAAATTCAATTTATTCCTCACATGGTATAAAATAACAGAATGCACCCATAACAATTGAAAATCGCATTGCAGAATTGAACCAAACAGTTAACTAAATACCACAACAAATGAACTAAATGTTAAATGAGCACCATATTGCACAATATAAGATACTCATAATAGAAGATCGACAGTTAACCAAACCAAGCATGCTTAACAACTTGGAATATAGCAATCGATTTGTTTCTCATGTATTTAGTACAGCCAAATTTGATTTACTCACATGGTATACAATAATGTAATGCACCCATAACTATTGAACATCGCATTGCGTAATTGAACCTGAAAGTGCGCTATATCGACTAGAGGGGGTGAATAGGCGATTTTATGTATTCTTCAATGAGGAATTTGCCGTGAGGAAATTCCAAGTGAAGAACTACTTGCAGCGAATAAGTACTCGAAGTAAGCATAAGACTATGCGACATGGTCATCATGATGAAATGAAGACAATCAAAGAGTACGTAAAGCGAAACACAGGATAGCACAAGATGAAGACAAACAGATCAAGAAATTGAACTGAGGAAATTGAGAAAGTCTTCACCAAAGTCTTCAAACACGATATGAATGAACATTCAACACAAAGAATGAGGAAATGAAAGGGTTGAGGAAATAGAACCAGTTAGGTTGGTGAAGACAATGATTTGGTAGACCAGTTCCAACTGCTGTCTCTGGGCCAATGTCGTCTGGTTGGAGAGGCTGAGTATTTAAGCTCGAGGACACACAGCCCCGACACCCATTGGATCACGCAGCTCAGACACCAAGTCTCACCAGATTCTCCTTGAACTAAGGTCACATGCACTCGCCCAATCACTGTGGTAAGTCTTCAAAGCGATTTCCAAACCTTCAGAGACTTGGTCACTCGGCGATCCACAATTCCTCTTGATGTTTCTAGACCATGACGCCTAACCGTCTGAAGAAGCACAGCCTTCAAAGTAACAAGCGCCGATCCACGCATGATCAATCTCTTCAGATGCTCAATCACTTTGGGTTTGTAGGGTTTGGTTTTTGGGTTTTTCTCACTGATGATTTTCGCCAAAGTCCTCGTGAGGATGGGTTGCTCTCAAATGACAAGTGTCAAGTTTCTTCTTGGAGCAGCCAACCAGCTAGTGGTTGTAGGGCGGCTATTTATAGCCTAGGGAGCAGCCCGCATGATAAGACATAAATGCCCTTCAATGATATGACCGTTAGGTGGATAAGATATTTTGGGACAGTATGCCAAGAAGACAAAGAACGGACGGAAATTTGACTTCAAATTCCTCGTGCTATCATGTTCCTCATCGTAGGCAATCCACATCGCTGTAATTCCTAACTCCTCGGTCGTAACAAATTCTCAAATGAATAGAAGAACTTCGCCTCACATCAAGAAATTGACGAGCTGTATGAGATTTCCAAAGGCTTCACTCAAGGGATTGGTAGGTGTAGGATTTTGAGTTGAGCATCACATGGAAATTTTTCCTTAGTATTTCTAATTTCTTTAACAAAGACAAAGGTTTCCTATGACTCAAGAAAGAGAAAATGAAACTACGAAAACAAAAGTCTTCACGCTTCATGTTCCTCAAATGAATACCAAGTCTTCAAGGTCACACCAATTTCTTCACTTTCAAAGTCTTCGTAAAGTATTCGAATATCAAAGTCTTCATCAAGAACTTCATTTTAGGGTCGATTTTCTCAGAAATATCAAACTCCTCATAGACTTATAGACCTGTGTACACTCACAAACACATTAGTCCCTTAACCTATAAGTCTTCAATACACCAAAATCACTAAGGGCACTAGATGCACTTACAATCTCCCCTTTTGGTGATTGATGACAATATAGGTTAAGTTTTCAACGGGATAAACATATGAAGTGTAACAACCGATATTGAGGAATTTGATTGCAAGATATAGAAGAACTCCCCAAGATGTGCATAGTGAGGAATTTTCTTTGAGGCAATGCACATTTGAAAAGTTGAATCATGGAGATCTCCCCTATATTTTGTAATTCATACACGATTTGACATATAATATGAAGAATTTGAAATGCATGATGAAATATGGTGACTGATGTAGTTCAGCATGCGTGTATTAACATATAATGAGGAATAAGCATGTAGAGGATCACATCAAAAGTATCAGAGCACCATCGGGTTTAAGATTACAACTCGATCCAATAAAGTTTCAGAAGAACGAGAGTTGTAACTTAGCAAAAAAAAGCCCATATAATAGACCCGCTTGAAGACTAACTCAAATTTCTCCCCCTTTGTCATCGAATGACCAAAAGGATCGAAACTGAGGACTAATGCCCCTGAAGAATTTCAAGTTGATGAAGGAGCGCCAGCGTTGTTGGGGTCGGTTGTTGTAGTGGGGCCCGCCACAAGTTGTCGCATAAGTCTTCATTTTCATCGTTGTCTCGTGATGAAGAATAGGAGCTGGCCACCAAGGAAGGAACTTTGAACTTCTTGTATTTCTTCTGAGGAGGTGCGCATCAGTCAAATTCTTCCTTGAGACCCATTGTCTTCAGCTTCTTCACAGAGACATTAGAAAGAATAGCCCAGTGCGCTTGAAGGTTTCATGGAGGTAGTAGTGGTTTTTCTTCACTGCATTGTGTGTTGAGGTCATGTTGTGAAGAATTGAACCAAACTGACGCTTGACCCATTTATGATTGCGATCAACCTTCTGATGAAGACTGAGGAGTAACTCACGATCAGTCATCACCCTGGGTCCTATGGCTTGAGAACTTTGCTTGGCTGAGGTATTTGCGGCAGAGTCATGTGTGGCAGAGTCATCATTGGTGGAGTAGGATGCAGCTTTGCGAAACTGACCATCCAATGGACAAGTGCCTTCATCGATCACAGCAGTTGCCTTGCCCTTGTCATCAGCTGAGGAAAATGTCCGTTTGAGGACTTCAATCGGAGGCAAGTAGCTGCAGTGGTTCAGAGTATCAGCCTTGTAATTGAGTGAAGACCTTGTCCTGATGAATCTCATGATCCAAGGTGCATAAGGCTTCAGCTCAAATGGTGACATAGCAATGTTCGCCAGAGTCCTCATGAAGAAATCATGGAAGTTGACGGGAACACCATGAATGATATTGAAAAGCATATTCTTCATGATGCCAACGACTTCTTCATCATTTGGGTCGTGTCCTTTGATAGGACTCATTGTCTTTGTCAGAATCCGATAGACAGTCCGAGGCACATACACAATTCCTTGACGAGGAATTTGGTTCTGGGGCCTGCCCTGCTTCAAAGGCTTCATCGGCACTTGCATATAGTGATTTGAAAGCTCAGTTCGTTATAGATACAACGAGCACCATCAAGGGAGGATCGAGTGGTAGGGCACGGCAATTCAGCTTGTCGGTGCCTTGTAGTGAGTATTTTCGACATCCGCCTAACACCCATGAGTGCACGCTTCAGGCCCCCGTGATGTGCAGCGCTGCATAGAATTGAAGAATGAGTTCTTCATTCCAATCACGTATATCAAGCAGAAATTCAAAGTCCTACATCGTGAAGAACACTTAGGACCGGCTCAAAGCCCGGCAGAGATTCCATGTCCACATGAGGAATATGTGCATGATCAAGACTTTGTCTTTGTTGAAGAGCACCGAGGAATAGAAATTGGCTTGACTGGCAGTCCGTAAACGCCTCTTCCTTATGTGAGCAGAATCATAGGGATTGTAATCGTGAAGAATACGTGTCGCCAAGAAATCTTCAGCCTTGAACTTTTGCTTTGTTGAGAAGGGATTCTTTGGTTTTGGCAAAGGAGTGTCGTGAGTTGCATCACGACCTCGAAATCGCAATCTCGTGTTCTTCAGTCGAGGAATTTCTTGTTCCTCTACAAAAGCAGCCCGAGGATCAGCAGAAGCAGGTTCATCAGCATTAGTGGCTGGAATTTCTTCATGGATGATGAAGTGGGATGAGTTTCTTCAAAGCCCATTTGAACTGTGGAGCAGGGACCGAGGAATCTGTTGAATTGGGGTGAAGAGGAGAATTTGGATGTCGACTTTCCCAAAAGTCATCGCTCATCACCGGGCGCTTGTGCTTCCAATGTCCACATCTTCTTCAATTTCTCAACACCGCCTCTTCACCGTGAACCGAGGCATAGGCGAGGAAATGATTGGAGTTGAAGGGATAGCTTCCACTTCAATTTCTTCATCAATTTGCTCGACGAAGCAAACAGAATGATCTTCTTCATCGATCCGCTGGGATCTCATAATCTTCACCAAAAGGAACAAGGTCCTTTGATGGAATTGAGGAAATTGGAACAACATCAATAGGATTTTCAAAGGAGCTGGTCATTGGCTTCATTTTCTTCGCAGTCAAGAATTTGACGCAGCTTGATGCTTTCGTTTTTCACCGCAGCTCATTCTCGCAGCCTTGGTCTTCTTCACATCGATGCGATGGAAGAATTGGAGTTGGTGTTACGCAGGAGGAGCCGAGGAATCGTTGATTTTCCTCAAAGAATCGATGCAGCTGTTCTCGACGTTGTTCAGCTTTCTTCAGCACACCACTAGTGGATGCCCCGCAATTTCTTCACGGCTGGAATGGAGTCATCAGCCCGAACTAGCATTGTCTTCAGCAGCCTGAACTTCATCATCGGTGCCGGCATAGTTCTTCACCATTGAGCTGAGGCTCCACTGAGGAATTTCATGTTGCTGGGGCAGCAACATTGGTGAATTTCTTCGTCAGTTGATTTAATCTGACTTTGGCTCCTTGCCAATCAGCATAATAGGAGTCAAATTTGTCGTTGAGGGCTTTGATGTCACCGCATCTTGATAAGTTCTTCGCTTGTCATTTTGACAACAATTTTCTTCAGCAGTTTCTCCTTTCTCAGATCGTGATTTCTTGATCTCTGCCGCTTCAAATTTCCATTTCTCCTCTTGGATGAAATGAGTCAAGATGTGACTTTGGCCAGTGTCAACTTGAAGTCAGCATAGGAGTGTTTGGGTCCTTGTGCCGTAGATCAATGTAATCTAGGATCGCCTGATCCAACAACATTGGCACAGTGTGCCTTTGGCTCTAGCAGCCCTTTCTTGGCGGTCTCGATGATTTCCGCAAGTTCATCATCATCAGCCTCATCATCTTCGTGTGGCTCTTGAAGGCGACTGTTTCTTCTTGGGACTTGGCCGAGGACCTCGCCCACTGTGGCCTTAGTCTTCAGCAGAGTCGGGCCAGATGAAGAATTTGGTGCACCGAGGAACTTGTCAAACACCAGAGACAATGGAGATGCCTGGAGTCCTTTGGCACGTGGCCAGATGCACAGGTGCTGAGGACTTTGTCGGAACTGCTGAGGACTTGGGAGGAGCAGCTGAGGACTTGGGAGGAGCAGGAGCAGCATGAGGAATTGGCCGTGAGGGCACAGCTGAGGAACTTGGCCGTGAGGGCACTGCTGGTGAAGCACTTGGCTTGTGCGGGCTTCTTTGCCATAGCTTTTCTTGGCTTGACAGAGGCCTCAGCAGCAGCAGCAGAGCAGAGTCCTCATTAAATTTCCTCACCGCCTCGCTGGCTTGTCTTGCAATTTGGCTTGGCGCTGGCCCATTCTTCAGAAAGTTGTCACCACGCTTGATGTCTGGTGGGGTCACTTCTTGACCAGTGCCAATGGAGCTCTTGGGCATGGAGGATTGAGAGCTAATTTCTTCATGTACTTTGGAGTTACATATCTGCATTCTCCATTCCCGTGCCCATCTCCTTTCAATCCTTTGAATGCGCTCCTTGCGCTGATTTTTGTTTTCTTTACCGAACTCGGCTTCATCAGGTGTGCAATAATCAGCATATATTGTCATGACCTCAGGCCTCTTTCCTCCTTTCTATGGCTTCTTTCCTTCTGCCATATTCTTCAGTTGAGGAATTTGAACTATCGAACTCTTTGAAGAAGTATGCAACTTTTCTTCGAGGAACGCTGCAAATGAGTTAAGTTGATGAGAACCTAGTGATTCAGCAATGACATGAGTACCGTGAATGAGTATAGTTGCAGGAATTTGGAGAGGTCATATGCTCTCGTAAGGTTTTTCAAAAGAACTAGTTTGAGGAATTTGACAAGATGAGCCTTGAAGAATTTCACTAAGTGATCTTTGTCTTAGGTTCCAGAGTTGTATAGATCGAGGATCCACACAATTGAGGAATCTTGAAGAAAATCATTGCTTAGAGAAATGAATCAAGAGCATATTTTGTTTGAGGTGTTCATATGTGTGAAGATTTGAAGAATAAACACCTTTGAAGATTTTTAGGAAGGTTTGAGAATCAAAGCGAGTAATAAAAGTAACTTTTAATTACCCGAAGTGAAGAACACGACGAACTGAGAAGAACAGATGGGAAGTTTGCCAGGTTAGATCTTCCACGCCCTAACTTGGTGGAGGAAGACAGCTACGGCGGCGGCGGAGTGAAGATTTCCGCGGTCGGCGCGAGTACGTCGGCGACGAGGTCGAGGCGGTGAAGCTTTTCCTCACCGACGACGATGGAGTAACGGCGGCGCTAGGGTTTGAGAAGCTCGAGCGAGAGAGAGCGGTCGAGCAGAGTAAAGGAAGTGAGGAAGGGGAGAGAGGGTATATATAGCCACGGTGAAAAACTGTTCGCCCGAAGAATTGGGACGAACGTGCCCCTGACCCTTCTCATTCGCTTGACATATGTCACCCACGTACTGAGAAGTGGAGATAGTGTTAGATCGTCGGTGAATAGATAAGTCTATCGTGGGATGTGGAACGGTTTGAGCGATAAAAACGAAAGTTTGGATAAGATCAGTTTTAAAGTTCCGTTCGCAATTTCTTCAGCTGACAAAGACACAGTGAAGATTTTGAACTAGTTTCAAATAGAACGCACATGAAGAATTTGTGAATAGATTGGGTTGAGTATAGCATAGAGGGGAAGGGTCCGATCACATTCACTTAGCGTAAAAAGCTTACTTGAAGAAATAGCCATAAGTGAATGTCAGAGAGGACATAAACCTATATATATATATATATATATATATATATATATATATATATATATATATATATATATATATATATATATATATATATATATATATATATATATATATATAGCCAATGAAGAAAAACGACGAAAAAAGTGAAGATTTTGCAAAGTTGAAGAATTTGAAAACTGAGGAAAACTCAAATTGAAGATTTTCAACTTTGGTGGTGGCGTGACTCCATCAGATAAGAATGATGATTTCAGACATAATCAGCATAATTTTCGTAGGGTTCGAGAATCAAATTCTTCATTAATTTCTTCACACTTAGAGTGTTATTCTTCATTGATTGAAGAAAACGCTTTTCATGTGTTGTACATCTAAGTCATCAATTTTGCATAAGTGTCGGATGTGTGTCCTTTTCAAAGAACATTCAAGATTCTAAGATATTTAGCTCACACCGCAACTTGCTAAATCTCTTCTCATCCAAGGGCTTTGTGAAGATATCGCTAGTTGTTCTTCACCTTCACATGCTCGATGGAGATGTCGCCTTCAACACATGATCACGAAGAAAATGATGACGAATCTGAATGTGCTTTGTCTTCGAAAGTGCTGAACTGGTTGTGAGCAATCTTGATGGCACTCTCATTGTCACAAGAGAGAGGCACATTCTTCACGTTGATGGCGTAGTCCTTGAGAGTTTGCTTCATCCACAACAATTGAGCACAACAAGAGCCAGCAGAATGTATTCAGCTTCCGCAGAGACAAGGATACGTAGTTCGCTTTCTTCGAGGATCAATGCACCAAAGATCGTCCGAGGAAATGACAAGTAGCAGATGTTGACTTGCGGTCCACACGATCACCAGATAGACAGAGTCGAATATCCAATGAGATCAAAAGTAGAGCCCTTGTGGTACCATAATCCTAGTGTTGGTGTGAGCTAGATATCAAGAATATGCTTCACAACCTTATGGTGTGATTCTTCGTGTAGATTGAAATCGGGCACATGCAAACTCTAAGCATTATATCCGCCTAGATGCACACAAGTACAATAAAGAACCAATCATGGAGCGGTATACCTTGTGATCAAGTCAATACCATTTTCATCAGGCATAGATGGCCATTTGTGGGCATAGGAATTTTGACACCTTTGCAATCTTGCATGCCGAATTTCTTCAGACATCTTTGAGGTATTTCTCCGAGATATGAATATGCCATTGTGTTGTTGATTAATTTGAAGACCTAAGAAGAATTTCAACTCTCCCATCATAGATATTTGATATTCTTCACTCATCATATAGGCAAATTCATCACTATAGCGTTGGTCAAGACAAAGCCAAAGATAATATCATCAACATATATTTGGCACACAAACAGTTCACCGTCATATGATTTAGTAAAGAGAGTAGCGTTGAGCAACATATACTTCTTCCTCAAGCTTACCATTGAGGAATGCACTTTTCACATCCATTTGATATAAAGTGATATTATGATGGTTAGCATAAGCAAGTAGTATGCGAATAGCCTCAAGTCTAGCAACAGTGCAAAAGTTTCATCAAAATCAATTCCTTCAACCTGTGTAGCCTTGGGCTACAAGTCGTGGCCTTATTCCTCACCACAAGGCCATTTTCATCTTGCTTGTTGCGTAGATCCACTTTGTGCCAATGATATTATGCTTGCAGGATCTGGACGTTTGACCAGTTCCTGCACATTGTTGAGCTCGAATCGATGTAATTCTTCTTGCATGGCCTGAATCCACTCAGCTCCAAATGCTTCATCTACCTTAGTGGGCTCTGTGATAGAGACAAAAGCATAGTGCCCACAAAAGTTAGATAAATGTGAAGCTTTTGAGCGTGAGAGGACCCCGCGCTTCAATGTCATCGATGATCTTGTCAACTTGCACTTCTTTTGCAACGCGAGGATGAGCTGGTTGTCACGAGGAATTTGGTCATTTTCCTCAAGACCATTGTCTTCAAAGATTATCTTCAGTGCATCACCGACGTTCTTCAGCAGATAGGAATGAATTCTTCAAGAGATTCTTTAGTAGGAATGACATCCTCGCTGCCTTTGAACTTGATAGATTCCTCAATAGCTGGTTCATCTAACATGTAAGGTAGGTGCTCTTTTATGCAGCCATTAGTTTCATCAAACCGCACATCTACAGATCAACAATCTTGTGAAGAGCGATGTTGAAGACTCAGAGGTGTGCGAGTCCTTCAGAACCAAGCATAAAACCTTCATGTGCTTTCGCAAATTTAGAATTGTGATGAGGATCTCTAATCCAGCATTTAGCAATCAAGACTTTGAAATAACTCACATTGGGTTTCTTGTCATGAGGAGTTCATAGGCGCTTCTTGAAGAATTTGTGAAGATACACTGTTGATGATGTGGCACGCGGTATCAATTGCATCAATCCAAAATGACTAGGCATTTTGTATTCATCAAGCATAGTGCGAGCCATCTCAACAAGAGTTCTGCTTGCACTCCACGACGCCATTTTGCCGAGGAGTATAGGGAGCAGATAACTCATGAGTAATACCAAGTTCATCAAGATAGGCATCAAGACCAGAATTCTTGAACTCAGTTCCATTGTCACTCCCGATGTGTCTCGATCTTCACACCAAAGTTAGTTGAAGCCCTCGAGGAAAATCGCTTGAAGACTTCCTGCACTTCATTTTGTAAGTAACAATGTGTACCCATGTGTAACGAGAGTAATCATCAACAATAACAAAGCCATATAGAGATGCATCATTAGTGACTATCGAGTAATGATTAGGACCAAGAGGTCCATGTGAAGCAATTCAAGGACGAGTAGTGGTCATGATAGTCTTTGCCGGATGATTGGCCTTGGTCATTTTTCCAGCTTCAGTGCTCCACACAAGTGATCCTTGAGGAATTTGACATTCTCAATGCCAATGACATGCTTCTTCTTTGCAAGCTGCAGCAAATTCCTCATGCTCATGTGACTAAGTCGCCGATGCCATAGCCAGCCTTCAAGCTTTTGCAAGTAGACACACGGCTGGTTGTGCCCTCAGAGAAATCAACAATATACAAGTCTCCTCTCCTAAAGCCTTCGAAGACTTTGGAATTGTCAGCCTCCATGATCACAACACAATGATACTTGCCAAAGATAACCACCATATCAAGATCACAAAGCATTGAGACTGACATGAGGTTGTATCCTAAGGACTCAACAAGCATGACTTTGTCCATGTGTATGTCCTTAGAGATCGCAACCTTACCTAGACCCAATACCTGACTTTTGCCTTTGTCAGCAAAGATGATATGCTTCAGTTGTGACGGTGATAAGGGAGTATCCATCAATAGATTCTTGTCACCAGTCATGAGATTTGTACATCCACTATCGAGGACCCACTCATTGGCTTTGGGTTGATCATACTGCAGATGAATTAGTGCAACTTACGATCTCACATACTTCATCGAAGAATATGATATCAAGTTCATTAGATGAATTTCATCGCAAAGATAATGATAGGTAGTATGAGGACGGTGAAATGAAAGTTCATTTCTTCATGATTAGTGTCGTGTCAAACCGCGATCTCGGTAGGGGGTCCCAACTGCAGCGCCTAGGCGGATGGTAACAGGATACAAGGCACGTATGTTTTACCCAGGTTCGGCCCTCTTGATGGAGGTAAAACCTCACGCCCCGCTTGATTGATATTGATATTGTGGATGTTTACAAGAGTGGATCTACCACGAGATCAAGGAGGCTAAACCCTAGAAGCTAGCCTATGGTATTATTGTAAGGGTTGTTGTTCTAGTCCCATTTGACTAGAGCCATCCGGGTTTATATAGACACCGAGAGGGCTAGGGTTACATAGAGTCGGTTACAATGGTAGGAGATCTACATATCCAGATCGCCAAGCCTGCCTTCCACGCCAAGGAAAGTCCCATCCGGACACGGGCTAAGTCTTCAATCTTGTATCTTCATAGTCTTGGAGTCCGCCGATGATGGTAGTCCGCCATCCTGACACCCCTAATCCGGACTCCTCAATTAGCCTGCGCCCTTTCAGCATTTTTGTCAGCCCCCAAAGAAATTCTTCAGACGCTTAAAGCACGCCCGAGACCTGACCTCGCAGAAGAGGTTAGTTCTTTTCTTCACCACCCACATCTCAAGGGGTGGCAAAGAGTTCATCACTCATGAAAGCACCATATGAGAATGGTGGCATAGAGGCCAATCCATTTTGTTTCACATAAGAGGGGTTAGGTAAGCATATGAATAAGGTAGAAATTCTTCGAGGACTTATGAACATATTGGTTTGAAGAATAATGCACATATTCATAGCTCCTTAGCTCTACCTCATGTAAATGAGTTGTTAGCACGATGATAATCATATGATGACTTTGATCCTTTTGAGGAATTTGATCCATGTGAGGAATTTGGTCCAGTAGGAGGACTTGGATCCATATGAAAAATTTGGTCCATATGAAGAGTTTGATCTGGGGTTCCTATTCTTCACTGTGGTGTCATGAGGACATTCACCAAGACTTTCAAGGCACCCTTGGGAACCCAGATTTTCTTCATAGGGGAACCGCTCTCAGTTAGTGCCAACATATCTAGCAAATACTTCACCATTCTGATTTTTTGAACAGTTTATAGTTGAGTCAAATGACTCATCGTGAAGAATGAGGAGATTCGCATGTAAAGCCAGATAAGTTAGATGGATCAACTGGAGGTTCCTTTGCAGCAACCCATGAGGTTTTGGGGTACCGCTCAGCTTCCAATATGTTCCATCAGCATTGAGTTTCTCTCAAAGGCAATACCTCTTCCTAGGGTTTCTGTTGAGGATATGCTTTTAAGCACATCACAAAGAGTCTGATGCCCTTTGAGGCTTTTGTACATGCCTGTCATGTACAATTACTTCAGCCCTCGCATCGTCAAGGATACTAGCAAAGTCCTCGATGAGGAATTAGTGATAGCAGAGGAAGGTGAAGAATTTGTAACAGCTTGAAGCATTTGAACATTCAGTGAAGAATTAGCAGATTCACGCTCAATGCACTTTAAGCATGGAGGAACAAATTTTCCTCGAGAAGCGCTGATTTGTTGAGCAAGTAATGAATCACGCCCTTCTCAAGATCTTCATAACTTACTCTTAGCTTCTCAAGATCTTGCTTTCTTTGAAGAAATTCATAAGAAAGTTTCTCATGATCGATAAGAGAGTGTTATGATGACCTTGAAGACGTCAAACCTAGATCAAGTCTCTAAAGATTTTCAATGTGGCTTTAGTGCGATCCATTTCTTCACCTAACATATCATCACTTTTATCTAGCATGTTTTGAACCTTTTCAAAAGCCCTTTGTTGTTTTACAGCAATCTTAGCAAGTTTTGAGTAGTTGGGCTTTAGATCTTCATCAGATTCATTTTCACTAGATTCAGAGGAGGTATAGAGTACCTTGGCACCCTTTGCCATGAAGCAATAGGTGGGAGCGTAGTCATCACTATCTTCATCAGCCTTGTTGGTGAGGTTATTTTCTTCAGAGTTGAAGATGGACTTGCTGACGAAAGCAGTAGCGAGAGCTAGACTCGCCACACCAGACTCAGATTCTTCTGATGCCTCCTCTTCCTCATGTTCCTCAGATTCAGCTTCAGAGTCCATTTCCTTGCCAATGAATGTCCGGGCCTTTTTGGAGCTGCTATTCTTGTGAGAAGAAGGCTTTGAGGATTTTGATGATGAAGATTTCGACGATTTCTTCTTCTTCTTAGCGTCATCAGAACTGTAATCCTTGTATTTCTTCTTCTTTAATTCTTTTTCCCACTGAGGACAATCTTGGATGTAGTGACCAGGTTTCTTGCATTTGTGGCAAAGTCTTCTCTTATAGTCACCGGATGAGGAATCACCGCTCCTTGAGGATTTTCCAAAGCGACCATGTCTTGAGAACTTCTGAATTTCTTCACGAGCAAAGGCTAGCTCCTAGCTCAATTCTTCAGATCTCCAAGGCTACTACCAGAGTCTTCACAATCAAATTCAGACACAGCCTTGGCCTTCGTGGCACGTGATTTTCCATAGCTAGAACCATAGAGATCTCTTTTCAGAAGTCGAACTCATGAGTGTTTAGCCTCTCGAGGATATCACCGGATCAAGTGACTTGTAGTCAAGACGCCTTGTATCATCGCGCTGCGAGTGTCAAATGAGGAATCGTTTATCTCAATAATTTCTTCACCACCTCATGGTCGGTGATGTCAATGGCACCAAGCGCTTGAAGCTCATTTGAGATGTTAGTGAGGCGATCAAGGTTTGTTGAACATTTTCGTTGTCAAGTCTTTTGAAGCGGTTGAAGAGATTATGAAGAACATCAACTCAAGAGTCACGCTGAGTTGAGACTCCTTCATTTACTTTGGACAGCCTCGTCCTGATGAGCTTAGCAGCTTCAAAGCACTCACTCTTCCATATTGTCCTTTGCTCGATGGCCACATATGATATTCTTCGCTTGAGAATCGAGTTGCTTGAATCTCTTCACATCGGCAGATTCGAGAGAAGGTGTGACTGAGGGAACACCATTTTCCACAACATACCAGAGATCGTTGTCAATTGCCTCAAGATGCATTCGCATCTTGTTCTTCCAGTAGGGGTAGTCCGTCCCATCAAAGGTAGGACACCCAGCTGAGACCTTGATCATACCATGGCGTCGACATAACTAAAACTCCAGGTGGTTAAACCAAAATCACACAGAACAAGGGAGTACCTTGCTCTGATACCAATTGAAAGTGCGTTATATCGACTAGAGGGGGGTGAATAGGCGATTTTTATGAATTCTTCAATGAGGAATTTGCCGGTGAGGAAATTCCTAAGTGAAGAACTACTTGCAGCGGAATAAGTACTCAGAAGTAAGCATAAGAGAATGCGGACATGGTCATCATGATGAAATGAAGACAATCAAAGAGTATAGAAAGCGTAAACACAGGATAGCACAAGATGAAGACAAACAGACTGAAGAAATTGAACTGAGGAAATTGAGAAAGTCTTCACCAAAGTCTTCAAACACAGTATATGAATGAACATTCAACACAAAGAATGAGGAAATGAAAGGGTTGAGGAAATAGAACCAGTTAGGTTGGTGAAGACAATGATTTGTAGACCAGTTCCAACTGCTGTCTCAGCTTGTACGTCCTGGTTGAGCGGCTGAGTATTTAAACTCGAGGACACACAGTCCCGGACACCCAAATGCTAAGCACGCAGCTCAGACACCAAGTCCTCACCAGATTCTCCTTGAACTAAGGTCACACAGACCTCGTCCAATCACTGTGGTAAGTCTTCGTGCGACTTCCAAACCTTCAGAGACTTGGTCACTCGGCGATCCACAATTCCTCTTGGATGCTCTAGACCATGATGCCTAACCGTCTGAAGAAGCATGCCTTCAAAGTAACAAGCATCGGATCCACGCAGATCAATCTCTTCAAAGGATGCTCAATCACTTTGGGTTTGTAGGGTTTGGTTTTTGGGTTTTTCCTCACTGATGATTTTCTCAAAGTCCTCAGAGGATGGGTTGCTCTCAAATGACAAGTGTCAAGTTTCTTTGGAGCAGCCAACCAGCTAGTGGTTGTAGGGGCGCCTATTTATAGCCTAGGAGCAGACCGACATGATAAGACATAAATGTCCTTCAATGATATGACCGTTAGGTGGATAAGATATTTTGGGACAATCAAGCAAGAAGATAAAGAACGGTCGGAAATTTGACTTTCAAATTCCTCGTATTATCATGTTCTCACTGTAGGCAATCCGCGACTAGCGAATTCCTAACTCCTCGCCGAATAAATTCTCAATAACGTAATAACTTCGCTCTCACATCAAGAAATTGATCGAATCTGTATGAGATTTCCAAAGGCTTCACTCAAGGGATTGGTAGGTGTAGGATTTTGAGTTGAGCATCACATGGAAATTTTTCCTTAGTATTTCCTCTAATTCTTTAACAAAGACGGTGTTTCCTATGACTCAAGAAAGAGAAAATGAAACTACGAAAACAAAAGTCTTCACGCTTCATGTTCCTCAAATGAATACCACGTCTTCAAGGTCACACCAATTTCTTCACTTTCAAAGTCTTCGTAAAGTCTTCGTAATATCAAAGTCTTCAACAAGAACTTCATTTTAGGGTCGATTTTCTCAGAATATCAAACTCCTCATAGACTTATAGACCTGTGTACACTCACAAACACATTAGTCCCTTAACCTATAAGTCTTCAATACACCAAAATCACTAAGGGCACTAGATGCACTTACGTAACCAAACTATTAACTAAACACCACAACAAATGAACCAAACATTGATCGAGCAATTACATTGCACAATGTATAGCTAAACCAAGTGTCGGTGTACTAGAGTAGGGGTACCTTAGTATCCCGAACTTGTGCACGGGCAGTTGCAAAGACTCACGATAAGGCTTGCCGGTGACCGCCAAGGTCCTCCGTGCTTCCTTTGGAGCCATTCAAGAACAAAGTATTCAAGCCAAAGAGACAAGGCCCAAGAAGAGGAGCTTGCCGGAAGGCCAACCAAGGCACCCAGAGATAAGGCCCGCAAGAGGAGCTTGTTTGAAGGCCCGTGAGCGACAAGCTTCCGGACGTGACAAGGGAACAATCATGGGCAAGGCGCTTGCCGCTGCGCAGACTACCACTGCTCCTCAAGGCCCAAGACATCCACAAACGTGTCGCTCGACCTTTCCAAGCGCTGCGGCAAGAGGTCGTGCGGCCAGCGGAGCGCCGTGGCAAGCGGCGCTGACAAGATTGCCATCGCGGGCGTGCGATGGCGCTTCTAACGGTCCTCGCTTGCACTGCTTTGGGCGACGAGACGGGCATTTAATGCCTTTGTCCCCGCCGTGGTTAGGTATGATACACGTATGTAGCTGTACCAACCGCATCCCTTTCCATCTTTACCTTTGTCTACGCTGCCACCGCTTGAGACCCCTTGAGCATATAAAAGGAGGCCCATGCGCAACATAGAGGGGGGTTCGAACGGTTCAAGGCGTAAAACACTCACGCTAGGTCTAGTTAGCAGCTGGTGTGTACTGAGAGCACCAGCCCCTAGCAAGAACTCAATAAACTAAAACATGCAACAAGAGGAGGTTATCTCCCGGAGAGCTCCGGTTGGGTAACCGCTCAGGCTTCTGCCGACCGCTTCTTCATGCGATCTCACCGCCGAACCGAAGGGGCCTTGGTCCGGGCGTCCCATAGGTGTTCGTGGGTCGACAGCTTCCCGACATCTAGAAGGGGGAGCAGACATCGAGAAGCGCTGCTGAGGAGCTCCGGGCCTCAACCAGGAAGCTCTCGTGTCCCCGGCAGGAGCGGAGCGATTCGCCGAGGAGCGCAAAGCCTTCCTCCTCGAGAAGGCTGAAGCCAAGAGCAACAGCGGCTTGCCGCCGAGAAGCCGCTCATGAGGAAGGCGAATTGGCGCAGCGGAAGGTCAATCTTGACAGCCACGTGGAGGATCTTTACGCTGCCGAGCAAACGCTTGAGGGGCTCAAGGAAGCAAAGGATGTTGCCGAGCCGCCGAGGCCGCCAAGAAGGAGCTGGAGACGAAGTGACGCAGCTGGAGGCCAATCTCAAGGCGAAGCGGCGAGGAGCTTGCTGCACTCAGCGTGAGCACGAGAAGGACGCCACACTCTTGGCGTAGCTGTAGGGTCGCTCGCCGAGAGGAGCAAGGAGCTTAGCGCCGCCAAGGACTCCAACGCAGATCTTGAGTTGAAGCCGACCACCTTGACTCAGACACTGGACGGCGCCAGGGAGCAGGAGGTGGCCTTGAAGGAGAAGATCAAGGCCGACGAGGCGCCTGCCGGGCGAGGCCGCCGCCGCCTGTAACACCTTCGTGGAGAATGTGGAGCACCGACCGAGGGTCTCGTGGATGTTGCCGCAGCCATCGACTGTGAGCCATGGCGTACTGGGATGGATGATCTCGGTATTCCTCCGATGAGCACCTCCAACCCAGCGCCAAGCTCAGCTTGTTCTTCAAAGGCGCATGACGGCTCTCCAGCGATTCGGGAAGAGATCCCAAAGCAGTTAGTCGACGAGTCGCTGCCAGATCTGCGCTGTGAGCTCTTCAAAAGGTGCTCATGAAGGTGGCCTTCCGCAATCCAGTGCCTCAACCTCACCAACGCCCTCAAGTCCTTGCCGCCGGATGCTGATGTGAAGCGCCAAGGCCCTTGTCGCACTCCATTGTGAACAGGGTGAGCGGGATCAAGAGGGTTGAGGGCGATCGCGTAGATTAGGCCGCCCGTTTTCTCTTTTCCTTGTCGCTGCTGGTCATGTTATGAGAACAATCCATTAGAGCTGCGACAAGCTATCTTGTAATATAAATCTATTTCGGATAGTAATTGCTATGTTATTTCCTTTACTTGATTCCTTCCTTTGTATGTTTTTGCCCTACGCTTTTAGGGAACTTGTCAAGAGGCACCTTTGCCATGAAGCGCTGAGTACGGACGCCAAGAGCTCGCTGGCGATGCCGCCATCGACAAGAAACCTTGTCGCAACTAGTCGCAGCTCACTTAAGTTGTTGAGCGGACTCAAACAAAGTAAGGGCTAACTAGCTACGAGTTGGTTCCTCCGCCGCACAAGTTTTCCATACAAAGTACGGTCGCTCGAGGAAAATAACTTAAAATTTAAAACTGATTGCTTAAACTTTAGCAACTTAGCTTTTCTGTCGCTTGCTTCCCGTAAGGTAAACTTCCTCGAGCGACGCTTGGTCCACACCATTATCTTCACCTTTCCCCACGGCAAACTTGTGGGCGAGGGAACCTTCCTTTCTTTGAGAAAGAGAAAGAAGAGAAAATAATGATATGGAGCCTTATGGCTCGTTATTGCTTACCGGGGTAGGTGCTGCACAAAGTGTCAGATAACGCATGCAAAAATAAAGTAGAGAGCATGAAATTGACAAGATGCACGGAGCACATTAGCTTTACTTATGCACGGGTCTGCTACTGCTTTGTACAAAAGATTACATGCAACATCGGCAAGACTTGTATAAAAGGTGGTTGCCGGAACAGGTTCTCGCAACCGCGCTTCTATGGGTAAAACTTACGAAGATGCACATTGTTCCAGGAGTTGCTCACCGAATGCCATCTTCGGTCTCATGGACAACGCCAGCCTAGTGACTCGCTTCATCCGTAAGGGCCTTCCCACTTCAAGGCCAACTTGTTGGAATTCTTGGCGGACTGAACGCTACCAAGAACAAGGTCGCTTTCCTCGAGACTTCTCGCATTAACTTTGCGGCTATGGTAGCGCGCAAAGCTTGCGGTACCGAGCAGCTCGACAAAGAAAGCCTCAAGACGGTCCTCCTCAAGGAGCAAAGGCGCATCTTGTCGCAGCTGCTCTTGCTCAAGCTCATCATAAGCGAGCACTCGAGGTGACCTGTGATACGAAGTTCCGTGGGGAGAACTGCCTCGCTTCCATAGACTAGAGCGAAGGTGTCTCGCCTGGCTCGATTACGCCGCCCCGACGACCAAAGAACCACCGCAGCCTCAATCCAGCTTTCTTCCGCACTTGTGCAGCCCGTCGAAGTCCTGTCTTGAGTCCGCGAAGCACTTCAAAGATTCGCCTCTCCGCTGACCGCATTTCTGGATGAGCAATGTAGCGGGCGCACTTGGCGCCAAGATCTTGGACGATCGCATGAAGGTGCGGCTTGTGAATTGCGCGTCTTTGTCGGTGATAATCCCGTTAGGGATCCCAAATGGCAAACAATCGACCAAGAACTTGATCGCCGACCGTGCTGCCACCTTCTCATCGCTTCCACTTCCGCCACTTTGTGAACTTGTCGATTGCAACATACAAGTACTCAAAGCCCCGACAGCTCGGGAAAGGGGCCGAGGATGTCGAGCCCCTGCATCAAAATGGCCAGGATAAAGGGATTGTCCGAGAGCTTGAGCTGGCTGTGTATTCGCTGGAATGGAACCGCACGCTTCACACTTGGTTACTTGTGCAGCTTGCATCTCGGAGGGCTGTCGGCCAAAAGAAACCTTGCCGTAACGCTTGCCGCAAGTGTCTTTGCGCCAATGTGGTGACCACATATGCCTCCATGTATCTCTCGCCAACAGCTTTTGTCCATCTTCCCGTGAATACACTTCAATTTCACACCATTGAGTCTTCTTCTCAGCAAAGGTGTCGTCGATAAACCGGTACATACTTGATCGCCGGGCTACTCTTTTCCGCTTCTTCTTGCTCTTCGGAAGTTCTCTTGTCTCAAGGAAACGGACAATTTGTTGTGCCCATGCCGGAGCTTGTGGCTCGACAACAAGGACTAAAGGCACATCTGCTGCTCGCGGAAAATCCGCTTTCTACGGCGAGAACTGGCTCGCCGAGCTTGACGCCCTCGCAAGCTTGCCGGAGCAAAACTTGTCGGAGCGCTCGCTTCAACGGAACAAACCCTAGGGCTTGTCGGAGCAGACTCGCCTCATCACTCTTGGTGTTGATCTTGGGGACCTTCTTGGCGGCGGCTTCGGGAGCTCTCCGAAAAATAGTCACCGAAATCAACTTCTTTCTTGTTCGCCCAGCTTGATGGCATTACAGACGGTTGAGTCAGCTTGAGCACAAAGATCCCTGGTTCCACAGGTAACTTATGCGGCGACTTCGACAAGCCATCGCAATGTCGCTCGAGCTCTTGGAACATGTTCCATCTCAGAGGCCAGTCAAAGTGCTCTTCTAGCTTTCTCACTTCATCAACGTAAGCTTCCATCAACGGACTCGATAATTTTGTTTACTTGGCGACGACAAGTCTGTGAGTCACCCCGATAATGAGCTTCTTGATCCCAAGGTCTATCGCGATCTCGAGACCGCAAGCAAACCTTCATACTCGCAGATTGTTTGTTGCTTGCCCTTGGGAAAGTGCATCCGACTACGATTGAGGTGCTCTCCGTGGTGCGATAAGTAGCACGCCAAGACCGGGCGCCTTTGCAGCGAGAAGGCACCATCAAAGTACATCAGCCACTCTTTGCTTGCCTCCTTGACGGGATGCTTGTTTCGAATTTCTTCATCTTGTGTTGGCATCCATTCTGCTATGAACTCGCCAATGCTCGCTTTTGATAGTTGAAGTGCTCTCAAACTTGAGGCCAAAGCTTGATAGTTCCAAAGGCTCCACTCGACAATCCTTCGCCTGTTTCTTCGGATTTTGCAGATCCTCTTCACGAAAAACGAGTGACGATCGTGATCTCATGTGCTTGGAAGTAATGGCGAGTTTTCGAGGCTATGAGAAGGCCGAAGAAATTTCTGCACACCAGAGTACCTTGACCTAGCTCCCGCAGTAAGGGAACCGATAAAGTAAACAAGGCGCCGCACCATCCTTTTTCTCAGATCTTCTCATGTGCCTCAAGCAGATCCATCTTTGTCGGGACCAGAGCTTGCCGTGAAGTGCCTTGCTTGTCGCCGGATGCGCTCCGCCGTGGTTGCCGGCTCATCATTCGCCTCCCTCTCCACTATTAACGCAGCACTAACCACTTGATTGGTTGCCGCTATATACAGCAAGAACTTCTCTTGTGGCTTAGGTGCCATAAGTGTTGGAGGAGGATGTATCTCTTTAAGTCTCGCAGCGCAGCCTCCGCCTGGAGTCCATTTCATTGACCTGCCTTTTCAATATTTTGAAATACAGCAGGGCGCCA
>JAHIAM010001250.1:0-82312 GCA_021605205.1 Aegilops longissima | reverse complement strand
GAGTCCCCTTGGCGCATTTAACAGCAAGTAGGGAGGTGAGATGTGGGTGAATCTACCATTCTACGCCTGCAGAGCCCGCCCCTGCTGCACTCTCAACCGCTGCTAGCCTTTCAAAACTAAGGAGGGGCTACGTGACCAGTTAGGCTCCTGAGTCGCGATGCTCAGGAGTCCCCCCCGATGCTCAAACGGCCTTCGTACCTTGGCTCCACTCGAGGAGAGACGTGCGACGAACCAGGCCCGAGGGGCCTGGCTGGGTGGCGTACGTCCTGGCGTGACCCAGCGTAGCCCTCGTGCCCAGCCCTCGCGCTGCACTCCCGAGGGGAGGCGCTATGATGAGGCCGACACCGAGCCTGGGCCCCCGAGGTTGATGTGCCGGGGCCACCTCGCTTGTTTATCACCAGCGGAGCATAGCGCCAGAGTGTGTGCGGGCATAGCCGCCTCGGCAAGGTCGCCAGCCAACAAGGAGCATGGTGCTTCCATCAGGCGTGGGGGGGCTCTCTGGGAGGAGCCCCTGGCGCAGTACAGCCCCGCCGACACGGGCTGGCACGGTAGGGCCCGACGAGGTGTATCTGGCACCCGTGAGCCAGCCTGACTCACGGGCCCTACCTCAAGGCGGGTTGCGCCGCACTGGCCTTAACTTGTGATGTGTTCCTGCAAATTTGGTTAGATGTCGACGCTTCACGCCCCGGTCCCGCCCTCGAAGCGAAGTCTTAGCTGTCGCCGGTATGCTGTGTCACGGTGCCGTGGACAAGGCCGAGGGTGAGGGCCGGAGAGCCAGAGAGCCCATGAGTCGCGATGCTCAGTACCCCCTTTAACGTCCAAGCGGCCGACATGAAGGAAGAAGGGGTGCCGTGGACAGGCATCAAATAACAATCATGATGGGTCGAACGCATGACCCGAAATAAACACAAGAGGGTACATGCCGTTGGGTCTGGCCCGAGCGACTTGGGGATGATGCAGCCCGAGGGGCGCCCCCAACGAAGTAAGCTAGGAACATGAAGTAAAGGGGATACACACCGCAAGGACGGACCCACGCGGCCTGGGAATAATGCAGCCCTAGGGGGCGCTCCCAGCTGGAAATGAAACTTGGAGGATGTCACCTGATAACGTTGAGGACGAAGGTATGTTGAAGTAGCGGACGCCGTGGGCTGCGGAAGCCGATCTTCATGAGCCCCTAGGCCCAGGAGCCTCGGGAGGCTCCGGAGGCGCTGGTGGCTCCTCGTGGACCATCTCCATCTCCGCCAGGACTGCGGAACGCCTGGCCTCTTGATCCTCCAGGATGCTCCTCATGAGGCGCTGGTACGTGGCGGCAAGGTCGCGCATGCCGTAGGGCATGCGAATGTAGCCGGGTGGACCTTCGCAGCGCCTCACGTGGTGAGGGGCGGCGCCCGAGAGGCGGCTCGGTTGAGCCCTGGGATGTCGATGCAGACGCACAGCCCACCATCCTCGCCTGGATGGGGAGCTACGGCGGGTAAGCGGCGGCTGCCACTCATGACTCTTGACTCCTGCAACTCCTGCGTGATCTGACTGACGAACTCCTGAGGATTTGGCCCTCCTTGCCTTGCTCCTTCCTGAGGGAAACGTGCTTTGAAGCATGCCTCCGAGTGGTGCCCAAGCGCCTCCCTCGTGACCTTGGCAAGGTCGGTGGCCCTCCAGGAGAGAGCCCCCGAGCCTTGCTTGAGGAGGGCGCCCAGCGCCTTCCTATGCGACAGAAGGTGGTGCCCCCTGAGCAGGCGCGGACCCTGAGGGGCCTGCCCGAGGGGTCGGGCCTGTGATGTCTTCTTCTTCTTGGGAGCGGTCTCAGGAGCCTCACGCCCCGCGATCCGGTCTTCAAGTGATGCGGCTTGAAAGGCTCGCCCAGGAGCACACCGCCTCTCTCTTCACAAGGCACCGTGATGACTCCGCCGCCTCGGCATCTTGAGGACGCTAGCCGTGGTGAGTCACGGCCATGAACTTGGCCAGAGCTGGGTACCCGAGGATGGCATTGTATGGCAAAGCGAATGTGGGCGACATCAAAGTCGATGAGCTCGGTGCAATAGTTGTCGCGTGCCTCAAGGTGACAGGAGGCAGACCTGCCCAATAGGAACCGTGGAGCCATCGGTGACTCGGAGAAAGGCTTGGTTGGCTGAAGCTGATCGTAAGGCACTTGGAGATTGTTGAATGTCTCTACGGACAGGACTTTGAGCCATGATCCGCCGTCGATGAGGGTCCTGGTGACTTGCACGTTGCCGATGATTGGGGAACAAATCATCGAGGACTCCGCCGTGGTCAGCGCACTTGAGCTGATCCGCCGAGTTGAACGTGATGGCGCACGCTGACCACCGAGAGGGCGCGTGGCTTCGAGCTTGGGAGGACTGCATTCACTTCAAGGGCGAACTGCTTGAAGATGCGTTGAGAGGTCAGGCTTGAGCTCCGCCAGATGCAAGCGATCGCTGCTCCTGGAAGCCCCTAGCCCCTCGCCCCGATGATGGTCCTCGCTTTCTCCTTGGTTGCGCGGCAGAGGAGGGAGGCTTATGCTTCCTTGCGGCGATCCTCGCGGGCTGATCCCTCCAGCCCTCGCGAGGCTGATCCTACCAGCGATCCTCGCGAGGTTGGTCGCGCCACCCTTGGCGAGGGCCACGGTCTTCCCAAAGGTCCCCGCTGCTCCTTCCTCCTCCTCGGCCGTAGCCTCGATCAAGGCGGTCGGGCGCCGGGCCGATCCTCCTTCTCGCACGGCTCGGAGCTCTTGACATTCGCAGGTGTTGTGGGTGTGGAGGTCGTGGTGCAGTGTACACACAGCACTGCCGCCTTGGAAGGCTCGGCTGATCTCGCCCGCTTGGTGTCTGGTTCTGCCATGAGCACGGCAGCCCCTTTGCGCTTCACGCCCTGGCCTTGGATTTTTTTCTTCGGGTCCGCGGCTGGCAGCTCGAGGAGGGAAAGGTGCCCTTCCTCAGCCCCGCACACTTGGTCGCCAAGTTGAACAGCTCCAAGGAAGTGCACAGATCTTCATGCATCGCCAGCTCCTCCTTCATCTTGACGCCACGCACACCGCCGGAGAAGGCAGAGATGATGGCCTCCTCACCACCTTGGGAATCTTGAGGCGCGCGTTGTTGAAGCGCTGGATGTACTTCGCAGGTCTCCCCTGTTGCTGCTTGATGCGACATGTCGCCATCGCAGAGGCCGGTCGCGAGTACCTTGAAGTTGGCGATGAAGCGGTGCGCATATCGCCCTAGGAGGAGATCGTGCCAGAGCCGTGTTCGAGCCAAAAGGGCTCGGCCCTTGAGTGCCATGGGAAACCAGTTCGCCATGACCTTCTCGCCCCTGCTGGTGGCTTCGATGCCCAGCTCAGAAGCTGGAGGAACTCGCGGGTCGGCCGTGTCGTCAGAGCGAGGAGGCAGGTCCGCTTGAACTTGCCGGGCCACGCGATGCTGCGCAGCTCGGTGGTGAAGGCGCGGCATCCTGCTGTGGCTACGGGAGGCCTTTGGTGACGAAGAGCCTGGTCTTGCGGGTCCCCATGCGCTGCAGCTGGGAACAACGGGGTCTTGGCGTGCGGGAGCAGGAGCGTGGTCGTGGCGAGCCGGTGCAGGAGCACTCGGGCAGCTTGGGGCGAGGGACTTTTGACATCTTCGCTTGCTGCGCTGGCGCCGGATGGAGTGGGTTCCGCCAAGGGGCCACGCGCCTTGGGGCCAGGGCGCCTTCTTGAGGGGGAGGCGGCTGAGGCGCCCCTGGAGCTTCATCGCCCGCGTAGGGCGGGGCGTGGTGCAGCGAGAAGGACGGCGCGGGGGAGCCCCTTGCGGCGCGGACGAGCTCGGCGACGTGGTCGAGCCACTCTTCGTGAACGTCGTCGACTGGGCGGTAGCGCAGGAGCTCATTTGCCGCGATGAGCGCAACTCGAGCCTCCATGGGCGCGCGGAGCGCGCGAGACGACGAACCAGCTGGGGCGAGTGAAGGAGTAGCAGCAGTGCCCGCCTCGCCACGGACGGATGCCGGGACGATGCTTGCTGCTCGTTTCACCGGGCCGGTGGCAGCGCTGACGGCAAAGCGACGGGAATGGCGGGGCGGCTGCCGACGGGGCCGCTGGGCGACGCGAAGCGAGAGCGGCTTGCCGCCGCTGGCCCGACGAAGCGCCCGACATGGATGCGGTGGTCGGCGAAGAACAGGGCGGCGGAAGACGAACTCCGGCGCACCCCTACCTGGCGCGGCAAATGTCGGATTTCGGGTTCCGGCAGACCCTCTAGGTTCGAACACTGCGGTGCGCGCGGAGATCTCGCCCTCTACCTACCTGCACCCCGCTGCCTCGCTAGGATCTAAACTATGAAAGGAACAATGAAAGAGACACAAGGTTTATATCGGTTCGGGCCACCATTGTGGTGTAACACCCTACTCCAAAGGTGTGGTGTGGTGGATTGACTCTTGGGCTGATGATGAATAATACAAGGAAGAACAGCCTCATGAGGGTCTGTTTTGGCTGGTGCGATGAACTGCTAGGGGAGTTCTCCGCTCTCTCTCTCGCCGATTCAGATGCCGGATCCTCTCTCGAGATTTCTAGATGCCTCTACCCTGTGGGTGGCTAGTCCTATTTATAGGCAGAGGCCCCGGCCTCTTCCCAAATATTGAGCGGAAGGGCGCCAACAATTGGCCATTTTGAAGGGGAACATCTAGTACACTTATCCCGACTAAAGTTGGTCCTCGCTTGTCAAAGGCTCGTGGTGACGCCGGCTTGGGCTCCACGATGACTTCCTTCCTGCCGCTATGATTTGTCTTGGTCTTGTTGCAATCAAACGGATGCCTTTGCTTGATATTCTTGCTCGTGCTTGCTCCCTTTGCACCAAAGAGGAAAGGAAGACATCTGCTGGGCTGGCGCCTCACCGGGCGCCTTTTGGTCGTCATGGCTTGCGCCATGGGCACCTCGTGAGGTACCCCGCCTTGATCTCTCTGCGCCTCGCGAAAGCAAGCCCGACAAGGCCGTGGCTCGAGGAAGCTTCCTGTCGTCCGCCTCATGAGGCTTGGCCTCGCGAGGGTCTTGAGCTTGTGCCGATGAAGATGGCCATGCTGGGCCACCCCTTGAGCCACGCCAGAGGCCGCAGTGTGCAAGTCTGGGTACCCCTGCTCCTTAACGCCGACAGAGTATGTCGGTGGAGCAACAGGGGCCCACAAGGGTGGAGGGCGACTGGGGGTGGGTGCACCCCTGCACTGTGGCTTCCTCCTTCTTTTCTTGACGAGGGTCCAAATCTCCGGATCATGTTCGTGAGAAAATCACGCCCCGGGTTTCGCCCGCTTTGACTCCGCTTGATATTTCTTTTCTTCAAACTCTTAAATAGGCAAAAAACAGCAATTCGGCTGGGCCTCCGATTAATAGGTTAGTCCCAAAAATAATATAAAAGTGGATAATAAAGCCCAATAATGTCCAAAATAGTAGATAATATAGCATGGAGCAATCAAAAATTATAGATACGTTGGATACGTATCAAGCATCCCCAAGCTTAATTCCTGCTCGTCCTCGAGTAGGTAAATGATAAAAAAGATAATTTTTTATGCGGAGTGCTACTTGGCATAATTTCAATGTATTCTTCTTAATTGTGGTATGAATATTCAGATCCGAAAGATTCAAGACAGAAGTTTAATATTGACATAAAAATAATAATACTTTAAGCATACTAACAAAGCAATTATGTCTTCTCAAAATACCATGGCCAAAGAAAGTTATCCCTACAAAATCATATAGTCTGGCTATGCTCTATCTTCACCACACAAAGTATTTAAATCATGCACAACCCCGATGACAAGCCAAGCAATTGTTTCATACTTTTGACATTCTCAAACTTTTTCAATCTTCATGCAATACATGAGCGTGAGCCATGGATATAGCACTATATGTGGAATAGAATGGTGGTTGTGGAGAAGACAAAAAGGGAGAAGATAGTCTCACATCAACTAGGAGTATCAACGGGCTATGGAGATGCCCAACAATAGATATCAATGTGAGTGAGTAGGGATTGCCATGCAACGGGTGCACTAGAGCTATAAGCATATGAAAGCTCAACAAAAGAAACTAAGTGGGTGTGCATCCAACTCACTTGCTCACGAAAACCTAGGGCATTTTGAGGAAGCCCATCATTGGAATATACAAGCCAAGTTCTATAATGAAAATTTTCCACTAGTATATGAAAGTGACAAAATGAGAGACTCTCTATCATGAAGATCATGGTGCTACTTTGAAGCACAAGCGTGGTAAAAGGATAGTAACATTGTCCCTTCTCTCTTTATCTCACTTTTTATTAGGACTTTTCTCCTTTTTTATGACCTCTTTTTTTCGTCCGAGTCTCATCCCGACTTGTGGGGAATCATAGTCTCCATCATCCTTTCCTCACTTGGGACAATGCTCAAAAATGATGATCATCACACTTTTATTTTCTTACAACTCAACAATTACAACTCAATACTTAGAACAAGATATGACTCTATATGAATGCCTCCCATGTGTATCGGATATGCAATGATTCAAGAGTGACATGTATGAAAGAATTATGAATGGTGGCTTTGCCACAAATACGATGTCAACTACATGATCATGCTAAGCAATATGACAATGATGGAGCGTGTCATAATAATCGAACGGTGGAAAGTTGCATGGCAATATATCTCGAATGGCTATGGAAATGCCATGATAGGTAGGTATGGTGGCTATTTTGAGGAAGGTATATGGTGAGTGTATGATACCGCTAAAAGTGCGCGTATTAGAGAGGCTAGCAATGGTGGAAGGAGGAGAAGTGCGATAATCCATGGACTCAACATTAGTCATAAAGAACTCATATACTTATTGCAAAAATCTACAAGTTATCAAAGCAAAGTATTACGCGCATGCTCCTAGGGGGTAGATTGGTAGGAAAAGACCATCGCATCGTCCCCGACCGCCACTCATAAGGAAGACAATCAATAAATAAATCATGCTCCGACTTCATCACATAACGGTTCACCATATGTGCATGCTACGGAATCACAAACTTTAACACAAGTATTTCTCAAATTCACAACTACTCAACTAGCATGACTCTAATATCACCATCTTCATATCTTAAAACAATTATCAAGTATCAAACTTCTCATAGTATTCAACGACTCATAAGAAAGTTTTACAAATCTTGAATACCAAGCATATTAAGATTATTTAAGCAAATTACCATGCTATTTAAGACTCTTCAAAATAATCTAAGTGAAGCATGAGAGATCAATAGTTTCTATAAAACAAATCCACCACCGCGTTTCTAAAAGATATAAGTGAAGCACTAAAACTATATAGCTCAAAACATGTAAGTGAAGCACAAAGAGTATTCTAATAATTTCCAAATCATGTATGACTCTTTCAAAAGGTGTGTACATCAAGGATGACTGTGGTAAATTAAAAAGCAAAGACTCAAATCATACAAGACGCTCCAAGCAAAACACATATCATGTGGTGAATAAAATATAGCTCCAAGTAAAGTTACCGATGGAAGTAGATTTAAAGAGGGATGCCTTCCGGGCATCCCCAAGATTTGGCTTTTGGTGTCCTTAGATTATCTTGGGGTGCCATGGAATCCCCAAGCTTAGGCTCTTCCACTCCTTGTTCCATAATCCATCAAAATCTTTCACCCAAAACTTGAAAACTTCACAACACAAAACTCAACAGAAATCTCGAAGTCTAAGAGCTAAAGAAAACAAAATACCACTTAAAGGTACTGTAATGAACTCATTCTATATTTATATTGGTGTTACACCTACTGTATTCCAACTTCTCTATGGATTATAAACTATTTTACTAGCCATAGATTCATTAAAATAAGCAAACAACACACCAAAAACAGAATCTGTTAAAACAGAACAGTCTGTAGTAATCTGTAACTAACGCAAACTTCTGGAACTCCAAAAAATCAGCCAAAAGAGGAAGACCTAGGCAATTTGTTTATTGATCAGCATCAATTGGAATCACTATTTTATCATGTTCTGGTGATTTTTAACAATTGTTTTCGTGCACGGAAAGTTTCTGGAAATTACAGAAAGATCAAATAACTATCATCCAAGAAGATCCTATAGGTTTAACTTGGCACAAACACTAATTAAAACCTAAAAACACATCTAACCAGAAGCTATATCAAATATTTATTCCTAAACAGAAGCAAAAGCAAAAAAACTAAAAATAAAATTGGGTTGCCTCCCAACAAACGCTATTGTTTAACGCCCCTAGCTAGGCAAAAAAGCAAGGATAGATCTAGGTATTGCCATCTTTGGTAGGCAATCCATAAGTGGCTCTCATGATAGATTCATATGGTAATTTTATTTTATTTCTAGGAAGTGTTTCATTCCTTTCTTTAATGGAAATTGGAATCTAATATTCCTTCCTTCATATCAATAATTGCACCAATCGTTCTAAGGAAAGGCCTACCAAGAATAATAGGACATGAAGGATTGCAATCTATATCAAGAACGATAAAATCTGCGGGCACATAATTCCTATTTGCAACAATAAGAACATCATTAATTCTTCCCATAGGTTTCTTAATAGTGGAATCCAAAGGTGCAAGTTTAGAGAGCAATCATCAAAATCATGAAATCTAGCAAATCGCACAAAGTTTTGGGAATAGTGGAAACACTAGCACCCAAATCACATAAAGCATTAAACTCATGATCCTTAATCTTAATTTTAATAGTTGGTTCCCACTCATCATAAAGTTTTCTAGGATAGAAACTTCTAACTCAAGCTTTTCTTCATAAGATTGCATCAAGGCATCAACGATATGTTTAGTAAACGCTTTATTTTGACTATAAGCATGAGGAGAATTTAGCACGGATTGCAACAAGGAAATACAATCAATCAAAGAGCAAATTTCATAATTAAATTCCTTGAAATCCAAAATAGTGGGTTTAGCAACATCTAGGGTTTTTATTTCTTCAATCCCACTTTTATCAATTTTAGCATCAAGATCTAAAAACTGCGAATTTTTTGGAACGCCTTATGGGTAAAGGTGGATCATATTTAGTCCCATCATTATCAAGATTAATATTGCAAAACAAAGATTTAATTGGGGACACATCAATAACTTTTAGATCTTCATCTTTATTTTCATAGGAACTTGAAGAACACGCTTAATAAAGGCATCTTTCATAGCATGCATCTTAGCGGTTCTTTCTTTGCACTCATCAATGAAAATTCTCATTGCTTTGAGAGACTCATTGATATCATGCTTAGGAGGAATAGATCTAAGCTTTAAAGAATCAACATCAAGAGAAATTCTATCAACGCTCCTAGCCAATTCATCAACTTTAAGGAATTTCTCTTCAAGCAAAGCATTAAAATTCTTTTGCTAATTCATAAACTCTTCAACACTAGTCTCAAATTCAGAGGGCATCTTATTAAAATTTCCATAAGAGTTGTTGTAGGAATTTCCATAATTATTAGAGGAATTACTAGGATAAGGCCTAGGATTAAAGTTTCCTCTATACGCGTTGTTACCAAAATTATTCCTACCAACAAAATTCAAATCCATAGATTCATTATTATTCTCAATCAAGGTAGACAAAGGCATATCATTAGGATCAGAAGAAACACTCTTAGTAGCAAATAATTTCATAAGTTCATCCATCTTTCCACTCAAAACATTAATTTCTTCTATCGCATGCACTTTTTTATTAGTAGATCTTTCAAGGTGCCATTGAGAATAATTAACCATAATATTATCTAGGAGTTTAGTAGCTTCCCTAAAGTGATTTCCATAAAGGTGCCTCCTCATGTCGAATCTAAAAGATTTCTAGAAGCAAAATTCAATCCGCATAAATTTTTGTATAATCATCCACAAATTCAAACCATGAGTAGGGCAATTACGTATCATTAATTTCATCCTCTCCCAAGCTTGTGCAACATGTTCGTGATCAAGTTGCTTAAAATTCATAATATCGCTTCTAAGAGAGATGATCTTAGCGGAGGAAAATACTTAGAGATAAAAGCATCTTTGCACTTGTTCCAAGAATCAATCCTATTTTTAGGCAAAGACGAAAACCAAGCTTTAGCACGATCTCTAAGTGAAAAAGGAAATAGCTTCAATTTAACAATATCATTATCAACATCTTTCTTCTTTTGCATATCGACAAATCAATGAAGCTATTTAGATGAGTAGCGCATCTTCACTAGGAAGGCCGCTAATTGATCTTTCATGACAAGATTCAACAAAGCAACATTGATTTCACAATATTCAGATTTGTAAGAGGAGAAATCGGAGTGCTAAGGAAATCATTATTGTTGGTATTGGTAAAGTCACATAATTTGGTATTATCTTGAGCCATTGTGACAAGCAAGCAATCCAACACACGAGCAAAAAAAAAGGAAGCGAAAAAGAGGCGAACGAAAAAGAGAGGGCGAATAAAACGTCAAGGGTGAAGTGGGGGAGAGGAAAACGAGAGGCAAATGGCAAATAATGTAATGCGGGAGATAAGGGCTTGTGGGTACTTGGTATGTTGACTTTTTCGTAGACTCCCCGGCAACGGCGCCAGAAATCTTCTTTGCTACCTCTTGAGCACTGCGTTGGATTTCCTTGAAGAGGAAAGGGTGATGCAGCAAAGTAGCGTAGTATTTCCTCGGTTTTGAGAACCAAGGTATCAATCCAAGAGGAGGCTACGCACGAGTCCCTCGCACCCGCACAATGCAATAACTCCTCGCGACCAACGCGATAAGGGGTTGTCAATCCTTCACGGTCACTTACTAGAGTGAGATCTGATAGATATGATAGGATAATAATTTTGGTATTTTGTGATAAAGATGCTAAGTAAAATAAAAGAAAAGTAAAAAGCAAAGGAAGTAACTAAGTATAGGAAGATTAATATGATGGAGATAGACCCGGGGCCATAGATTTCACTAGTGGCTTCTCTCATGAGCATAAGTATTTTACGGTGGGTGAACGAATTATCGTTGAGCAATTGATGAATTGAGCATAGTTATGAGAAATCTAGGTATGATCATGTATATAGGCATCACGTCCGAGACAAGTAGACCGACTCCTGCCTCGCATCTACTACTATTACTCCACTCATCGACCGCTATCCAAAGATGCATCTAGAGTATTAAGTTCATGAAAATAGAGTAACGCCTTAAGCAAGATGACATGATGTAGAGGGATAAATTCATGCAATATGATAAAACCCCATCTTGTTATCCTCGATGGCAACAATACAATACGTGCCTTGCTGCCCCTCATCACACCGGGAAAGGACACCGCAAGATTGAACCCAAAGCTAAGCACTTCTCCCATTGCAAGAAAGATCAATCTAGTAGGCCAAACCAAACTGATAATTCGAAGAGACTTGCAAAGATAACCAATCATACATAAAAGAATTCAGAGAAGATTCAAATATTGTTCATAGATAATCTTGATCATAAACCCCCAATTCATCGGTCTCAATAAACACACCACAAAAAGAAGATTACATCGAATAGATCTCCACGAGAGAGGGGGAGAACATTGTATTGAGATCCAAAAGGAGAGAAGAAGCCATCTAGCTACTAACTATGGACCCCGAAGGTCTGAAGTAAACTACTCACACTTCATCGGAGAGGCTATGGTGTTGATGTAGAAGCCCTCCGTGATGGGTTCCTCCTCCCATGAGCTCTGCAACAGGCCCCAAGATGGGATCTCGTGGGCATGTAAGGTTGCGGCGGTGGAATTAGGTTTTGGCTCCGTGATTCGATCGCTTACGGCACGTAGGTATATATAGGAGGAAGGAGTACGCCGGTGGAGCAACAGGGGCCCACGAGGGTGGAGGGCACACCGGGGTGGGCGCCCTACCTCGTGGCTTCCTCCTTCGCTTCTTGATGTAGGGTCCAAGTCTCCGGATCATGTTCGTGAGAAAATCACGCCCCAAGGTTTCATTCCGCTTGGACTCGCTTGATATTCCTTTTCTTCAAACTCAAATAGGCAAAAACAGCAATTTAGGTGGGCCTCCTGTTAATAGGTTAGTCCCAAAATAATATAAAAGTGGATAATAAAGCCCAATAATGTCCAAAACAGTAGATAATATAGCATGGAGCAATAAAAATTATAGATACGCTGGAGATGTATCATTACACACCTCGGTCATATCGCTGTAGTGCTTAGGTGAAGCCCTCGGTTGGTAACTTCATCATCACCGCCGCCACGCCGTCAGGCCGATGGAACTCTCCTCGCCCTTAATCGGATCAAGAGCTCGAGGGACGCCATCGTGTTGAATGTGTGTTGAACACGGAGGTGCCGACGCTCGTGCTTGGATCGGCTGGATCGTGAAGACGCTCGACTACATCAACCGTGATTACTAAATGCTTCCGCTTTCGATCTACGAGGGTACATGGACACACTCTCCCCGCTCGTTGCTATGCTTCTCCTAGATAGATCTTGCGGATCGTAGGAATTTTTTTTGAAATACTATGTTCCCCAACAGTTTCATACTCTACAAACAATTCCGCCTTATGTTCTCTCGCTAGATATGAACTTTGGAGTGATTCTTTGTTGCACTTTGAGGGACGGTTATATGATCCAATTATATTAGCACTGTTGAGAGATTGCACTAGCGAAAGTATGGACCATAGGCCTCATTTTCATGCATTGCAATACCGCTTTTGTGCCCGTTTACTATTTGCTACCTTGTTGTTTTTATTTATTCAGATTATAAAATATATTTCTACAATTCATATTACACTTTTATCACCGTCTCTTGGCCGAACTAGTGCACCTATACAATTTGCCATTGTATTAGGTGTGTTGGGGACACAAGAGATTTCTTGTATTTGGTTGCAGGGTTGTTTGAGAGAGACCATCTTCATCCTACACCTCCCACGGACTGATAAATCTTAGGTCATTGATACGTCTCCGTCGTATCTATAATTTTTGATTGTTCCATGCCAATATTATTCAACTTTCATATACTTTTTGGCAACTTTTTATACTATTTTTGGGACTAACATATTGATCCAAAGGGCTGCCAGCCTCGCTTTGTTGCATGTTTTATATTTCGCAGGAACCCCATATCAAACGGAATCCAAACGGGATAAAAATGGCCGGAGAATATTTTTGGAATATTTGGAGAATATGGGAAGAAGAATCAGCGCGAGACGGTGCCCGAGGGGGGCACGAGGCAGGGGGCGCGACTGCCCCCCTGGGCGCGCCTGCCCCCCTCGTGGCCCCCCCGTAAGGCGGTTTATGCTCTTCTTTGGCCGCAATAAAGCTAATTTTCGGAAAAAAAATCTCGGCGAAGGTTTCAGTCCAATCGGAGTTACGGATCTCCATATATATACGAAATGGTGAAAGGGCACAACACCAGAACGCAGAAACTGAGAGACAGAGAGACAGATCCAATCTCGGAGGGGCTCTCGCCCTTCCCACGCCATGGAGACCATGGACCAGAGGGGAAACCCTTCTCCCATCTAGGGAGAAGGTCAAGGAAGAAGAAGAAGGAGGGGCTCTTCCCTCGCTTCCGTGGCGCCGAATGCCACGGGCCATCATCATCACCGCAATCTTCACCAACACCTCCGCCATCTTCACCAACATCTCCATCACCTTCCCCCCTCTATGTACAGCGGTCCACTCTCCCGCAACCCGCTGTACCCTCTACTTGAACATGGTGCTTTATGCTTCATATTATTATCCAATGATGTGTTGCCATCCTATGATGTCTGAGTAGATTTTCGTTGTCCTATCGGTGGTTGATGAATTGCTATGATTGATTTAGTTTGCTTGTGGTTATGTTGCTGTCCTTTCGTGCCCATCATATGAGCGCGCGCGTGGATCACACCATAGGGTTAGTTGTATGTTGATATGACTATGTATTGGAGGGAAAGAGTGATAGAAGCTTCAACTAGCATAGAAATTGATGCATACGAGATTGAAGGGGGACCAATATAACTTAATGCTATGGTTGGGTTTTACCTTAATGAATGTTAGTAGTTGCAGATGCTTGTTAATAGTTTCAATCATAAGTGCATAGAATTCCAAGTCAGGGATGACATGCTAGCAGTGGCCTCTCCCACATAAAACTTGCTATCGGTCTAGTAAAGTAGTCAATTGCTTAGGGACAATTTGGCAACTCCTACCACCACTTTTCCACACTCGCTATACTAACTTTAGTGTGTCTTTACATAACAGCCCCTAGCTTTTATTTACGCTCTCTTTATATTCTTGCAAGCCTATCCAAAAACACCTACAAAGTACTTCTAGTTTCATACTTGTTCTAGGTAAAGCGAAGGTTAAGCGTGTGTAGAGTTGTATCGGTGGTCGATAGAAATTGAGGGAATATTTGTTCTACCTTTAGCTCCTCGTTGGGTTCAACACTCTTACTTATCGAAAGAGGCTACAATTGATCCCCTATACTTGTGGGTTATCAAGACCTTTTTCTGGCGCCGTTGTTGGGGAGTCATAGCGTGGGGTGAATATTCTCGTGTGTGCTTGTTTGCTTTATCACTAAGTAATTTTTATTTGCTTTTCTTAGTTGTTCTTTATCTTTAGTTATGGATATTGAACACGAAATACCAAAAAATTTAGGTGTACTTGCTACTCATGGAGATGGGGAACCTCCTAAAACCCTCGATGCTCGTTATGTGAAAGATATTATGTATTACTTTGATAATCCTGAGAAAACCCCATTCAATTATGTAATGGGAGACGCATTGGACCAACGTGAATACTTTAGGGATTATCGCTTGACTCAAAAAGGGAAATTATTATGGGATCAAATTCATATGTTGCATTGGTATGCTAGGCAACTATGCTTGAGATATGATTATACTTGTTGCTCTAGGATGAAGGCTCCACACCTTCCCTTTTCATGCGAATTTAATGATAATGAAACCTTGGCTTATTATGCTAGAGTTATATATGATTACTATGATGTGGAACAAATAGAAGAATTTGTTGCTTTTAAGGGTGCTTATGACATTGAATCTTTGTTTGAAAAGTATGAAGCTTTTGATGATGATGTTTATAGGCCTGAAAATTTTGCTATCTTGAAATATTGTTATGAGAATTATGAATATAATTCTGATATTGATGCATTTATTGAGAAAGTCTCCGTTGTCCAAGAAGAGAATAATATTTTGCAGGAATTTATGGAAGAAGAAATTGATGAAACTGTGAGCTCATTGGATGAAAAAGATGATGAGGAGAGCAAAGAACAAAAGGAGGAAGAGCGGATTAGCTACCCGTGCCCACCTTCTAATGAGAGTAACTCTTCAACTCATACATTGTTTAATTTCCCTTCGTGCTTACCGAAGGATGATTGCTATGATGATTGTTATGATCCCGTTGATTCTCTTGAAATATCCCTTTTTGATGATGTTTGCTATGCTTGTGGCCATGATGCCAATATGAATGATGCTAATGGAGATGAACTTTATATAGTTCCTTATTTTAAACATGAAATTGTTGCTATTGCGCCCACGCATGATAGTCCTATTATCTTTTTGAATTCTCCCGATTACACTATATCGGAGAAGTTTGCTCTTATTAAGGATTATATTGATGGGTTGCCTTTTACCATTGCACATGATGATTTTGATGAGTATAATATGCATGTGCTTGATGCTCCTACTTGCAATTATTATGAGATAGGAACTACATCCCCGCCCCTTTATGTTTCCAACATGAAAAAATTGCAAGAAACTGTTTATACTATGCATTGACCTTTACTATGTGTGCATGAATTGTTCTTTTATGACATGCCGATGCATAGGAAGAGAGTTAGACTTCATCATTGCTTGATATATGTTGCTTTATGCTCACTACTAAATGCCAAATCATTTCTAATTAAAATTGGCTTTGATATACCTTGGGATCCGGGTGGATTCACTACTTGAGCACTATATGCCTAGCTTAATGGCTTTAAAGAAAGCGCTGCCAGGGAGACAACCCGGAAGTTTTAGAGAGTCATTTATTTATGTTGAGTGCTTACATAGTTTAAAAACAAAAAATAAAGAGGGGAACCCAAAACTTTTCAAAAGAAAAGTGAAAGTGAGATAGACGAGCATTGTGAAAGTGGGGGACGTCCTTAAACTTGTTCAGGCCCATGGAAACTTTGTGAATCTTGATTACAGAAAATTTTCAACAAAAATAACTATCCCCTTGTACAATTCCATTGTATTATAAAAATAATGTGCCAAGGTTTGCCTTTAGGATGTTTACAATGCTTGTTGGTTTGTACGGTGCAGGACAGAAACTTTGGCTGTAGTGTGCGATTTTTAATTTTTTACTGGAACGTCAAATGGTTCTGAAACTTTTTTCACTGTATTTATATACAAATTTTTTATTTTTCCTAATTTTGGCAGAATTTTTAAAGTATGATAAGTATGGTGAATGTTCATATTATTACAGACTGTTCTGTTTTAGACAGATTCTGTTTTTGATGCATAGTTTGCTTGTTTTGATGAAACTATCAATTTATATCAATGGATTAAGCCATGAAAAAGTTATATTACAGTAGACATAATGAAAAAACAAAATATTAATTGGTTTGCAACAGTACTTAGAGTAGTGATTTGCTTTATTATACTAACGGATCTTACCGAGTTTTCTGTTGAAGTTTTGTGTGGATGAAGTGTTCGATGATCGAGGAGGTCTCAATGTGAGAAGAAGGAAGAGAGGAAAGAGCTCAAGCTTTTGGATGCCCAAGGCACCCCAAGTAAATATTCAAGGAGACTCAAGCGTCTAAGCTTGGGGATGCCCCGAAAGGCATCCCCTCTTTCTTCAACAAATATCGGTATGTTTTCGGATTCGTTTCGTTCATGCGATATGTGCAATCTTGGAGCGTCTTTTGCATTTAGTTTTCACTTTTTCTTTATGCACCATGCTGGTATGAGATAGTCCTTGGTTGATTTATAGAATTCTCATTGCACTTCACTTATATTCTTTGAGTATGGCTTTATAGAATGCTTCATGTGCTTCACTTATATCATTTGAAGTTTGGATTGCCTGTTTCTCTTCACATAGAAAACCGCCATTTGTAGAATGCTCTTTTGCTTCACTTATATTTGTTAGGGCGTGGGCATATCTTTTGTAGAAAGAATTAAACTCTCTTGCTTCACTTATATCCATTTAGAGAGATGACAAGAACTGGTCATTCACATGGTTAGTCATAAAACCCTACATAAAACTTGTAGATCACTGAATATGATATGTTTGATTCCTTGCAATAGTTTTGCGATATAAAGATGGTGATATTAGAGCCATGCTAGTGGGTAGTTGTGGATTGTATAAATACTTGTATTGAGGTTTGTGATTCCCGTAGCATGCACGTATGGTGAACCGTTATGTAACGAAGTCGGAGCATGAGGTATTTATTGATTGTCTTCCTTATGAGTGGCGGTCGGAGACGAGCGATGGTCTTTTCCTACCAATCTATCCCCCTAGGGGCATGCGTACTAGTACTTTGCTTCGAGGGCTATTAAACTTTTGCAATAAGTATGTGAGTTCTTTATGACTAATGTTGAGTCCATGGATTATACACACTCTCACCCTTCCATCATTGCTAGCCTCTTCGGTACCGTGCATTGCCCTTTCTCACCTCGAGAGTTGGTGCAAACTTCGCCGGTGCATCCAAACCCCGTGATATGATACGCTCTGTCACACATAAGCCTCATTGTATCTTCCTCAAAACAGCCACCATACCTACCTATTATGGCATTTCCATAACCATTCCGAGATATATTGCCATGCAAGTTCCATCATCATCATATACATGACTTGAGCATTTATTGTCATATTTCTTTGCATGATCGTAAGATAGCTAGCATGATGTTTTCATGGCTTGTCCATTTTTTGATGTCATTGCTATGCTAGATCATTGCACATCCCGGTACACTGCCAGAGGCATTCATATAGAGTCATATCTTTGTTCTAGTATCGAGTTGTAATATTGAGTTGTAAGTAAATAAAAGTGTGATGATCATCATTATTAGAGCATTGCCCCCCCAAAAAAGGAGAGGCTAAAGAAGCCTAAATAAAAAAATGGGGCCAAAGAAGTCCGCAAAAAAAAAGAAAAAGGGGCAATGTTACTATCCTTTTACCACACTTGTGCTTCAAATTAGCACTATGTTCTTCATATAGAGAGTCTCTTGAGTTATCACTTTCATATACTAGTGGGAATTTTCATTATAGAACTTGGCTTGTATATTCCAACGATGGGCTTCCTCAAATACCCTAGGTCTTCATGAGCAAGCAAGTTGGATGCACACCCACTTAGTTTCTAGTTTGAGCTTTCATACACTTATAGATCTAGTGCATCCGCTGCATGGAAATCCCTACCCTCACATTGACATCAATTGATGGGCATCTCCATAGCCCGCTGATTATCCGCTCGATGTGAGACACTACAAAAAATACGCCCGTGATGATACGTGTTTGTCATAGTAGGTCGCGTTTTTGTCATGCATGTACATCCATGACAAATTTATGACAAAATCAAGATAGTCATACCTGTGTCGTCAGAGAAGTTTTCCATGACATTACGAAAATTATCATCACGAAAGTGTCCACTTCCATGACGATAATTCGCGGTCACGTAAGTGTTTTCGCCAAGGGTGACCGCACGCGGCATCCACCGTAATGGAACGCCGTTAAGCTATCGAGTCGGGTTTTGGATCCGATAACCCGTTAACAGCCCCGACCAATGGGGATTTTCCACGGTAAAATCATCATTGGTCGGAGGAAACACGGTCGGCTCACCGGGACAGATGTCATCCACTCATTGGACAGAAGGCGCCTATGATACGTCGACACGTGGCACGGCCCAACAAGTTTAATTGGGCCGACCCAATTAAAGGCCCACAAGTTTTGCGGACCATAATGGGCCAGCCCAGCTAAAGGCCCACAAGATTTTGCGGACCATAATGGGCCGGCCCAGCTAAAGGCCCACGAGATTTTGCGGGCCATAATGGGTCGGCCCAGGTAAAGGCCCACAAGAATTTGCGGGCCATAATGGGCCGGCCCAGCTAAAGGCCCACAACATTTTTGTGTGCCATAATGAGCGGGCCCAGGTAAAGGCCCACAAGATTCTTGCGGATCATAATGGGCTGGCCCAGCTAAAGGCCCACGAGATTTCACCGACATTAATTGGCCGGCCCAGCTGTAGGCCCACAAGATTTTGAGGACCCTAGTAGGCCGGCCCATTAACTGGCTGCCATGTTTTGGGCCAAATGCCGGCCCATATCTTATCCGGTCCATTAATGGCCTGCCACGTTCCGGGCCTAAAAGTGGCCCATATGAGATCCGACCCGTTATAAGCCTACCACGCTCGGGCCAAATTACGGCCCAGATCAGTCCGCCCTTTAAGAGGCTTTGGGCTCACTATGGCCCATATCAAATTCGCCCAAGAATCGGACACTATGCTTTTGGGCCCACTTGCTAAAGGCCCACTTAGTAATTCGGCCTGATATTAATTTTGGCATGTTAAGGGCCCATTTAACATTTCGGCCCTATATTAATTCCGGCTGTTAAAAGCCGGTCATATAGTTGGGCCTAACTACGGCCCGATTTGCATCCGGCCTGCTCGCAGCCGATATCTGATTGGGCCAAACAAGGGCCGAGACAATTTTGGCCTGCTAAAAGCCCGTGACTTGATTCGCACAATCATGGGCCAGGGTTCATTTCGGGCTGTTGCCGGCCCGTGAGCTGTTCGGCATGTTTCAGGCCCAACCTACATCATGATTGCATGATGGCCCGATTATGTACCGTAATTTTACGGTTTGGCCGCCATCGCGAAGACAGATATATATACAAGAAAATAACTGCAGCATCGTGAATAAGAAAAACCTAGACTATACAATAAAGAAATTACGGCATATTACATCCATTGGGCATCAAAGTTCGCCACTATGATAATAAAGCACAATCGACACAAATAGACATATATACTGGCATCAAATATGGCCACCAAAGGTAAATAAACATGCCGACAAAATAATATACAAAACCGACAAAGACTCCAATAGAGTTCAAGAAAGGTTAGCCTCATTGGGAGCTGCAGCAAAGCAATGAAAGCAAGATGATGAGATCGCTTGTTCAACACTTATATCTTCCTCACTCAAAGATAAACAAGGCATGATGACAAGTTTTGCACGTAAAAGTATCAAGGTTTACAATTCATCACATTTCATCGATTTAATAAAGTGACACAGTTTAAAATTGCATTAACACAATATGGTATTGTTCAGGTCAAGACATGGCAGGAAATGACATTGTGAAGGAGTTGGTAGCTTCACAACAACACTGGATTAGAGATCAAGAACTCATAAGTATCAATGGTTAGTGTGCTGTCAATTTATACCATTTTAGATTGGCAAATAAAGAGACGGTTTAAATAATAGTAGAATGATATGACATTGTTCATAGTTAAGACATTGCAGAATATGACATTGTGTTGTAGTGGGTAGGTTCACCACACCAATCGGATTACTTGATGAAGAACATAAGTATACATGCAAAGGCAAAAGAAGATCACTTGCTCAGATAGTTTAATTTACATGGTATGAAGAAGGAACTTGGTTGTACAACTGAAAACTTAAATTGAGAAAGGACAAACTTTTGTTTATGAACTACATAGTAAACTTTAAATAAGCAATTTGATGCAAACACCAAAAATAAACAGCTGTTGCAGTCATGCCTAACCAAATATATACAACAAAGTTTGAAGGCTTGAGATGGACAAACTTACATTATTGGTGAAGACAGCTCTATAAAGGCCTTGTCCATGCCGATGGGGGGCAATTCAAGAAGTTTACCACAGAATCTTCTTCAAAAGCATTGCCTTTATTCTACATTTTGTTAAGAGTAAATATAGATGTGATAATATACGAAAAAATGGAGAATATTTAAGATAAGATGAAGAGTGATGCTACATAACCAAGTAGCTATAAATGTAAGTGCAGCGATAGAGGCAAAAGGTACAGCCAAGAGCAATGCACAGCTAACCTTCTTCAGTACCAACCTTATGGTAAGAGTAAATATAGATCTGATGTGTAGAAAATCAAGGGCAAAGGAAAATAAGCTGCAGAGTGATGGTACATGAACAACTACCGTCATTATAAGTACACTGATAAAGGACAACATGTACTTACAAGAACAATGCAGAGCTAAAAAAACATTGGCATTGGATATGTTCTACACTAATGTAACCATTCATACAAATCAGATAATTTGGAGTGAACAATTGATAAGCAAGCTATCATGCATACTGCTGTCACATAATGAACTAGGTATGTATGCAAGTACAGTGATACAGGACAACAAGTACTAACAAGAGCAAAGTAGCAGGCAACATATTTGTGATATCATGTCGTTCTTTTTAAACCGGAATTCTTCTTCAAGCAGATTTCCTGCAAAAAAGATCTGTAAGGCACATGCGGAAAAGTAGAAGTTCAAATTGTCATGTGATTTCATAGACAGTACCTCATCCCGAACGAGACCAAAGGCATAACAAGGTTTTTCCATTCAATGTCTTCTAAATTTAGCACAGGAGACTTCACCGAAATTGCTTATAGACTTGCCATCAAAGTGTGATTTCCTAACACCGACATCGCTGCAATGCTTCCTTGAAAAGCACAAGCAAGCTTTGCTCGTCATGACTATCCAGATTGACCTCGCCTAGTTACAACAATGTAATGTAAATCATTGATGTGTTCAATCAGCGTAAAATAGGGAAATAATAACCATGAATAATAGCACTTACACGTAAGTTGGATAGGAAGATGTGAAATGGTGTTTGTCTTCACTATAATCTTCCCATGATGGGAATATATGCACGTAGTCCCTAACAACATTGAAAGCATTGTCTTTAAATTGGGAATAAATGGAATGGGGTTCCAATCTGCAGGAATTTGCCGCCTCTCAGCTTGGGATAGGTCTTCGCCGGTGGACTTGATGTACTTTTTGGTCGGAGGGATTTTTCGTGGTACACCGGTGCTATGGCAAATGAAATCGGTATACCTTTTGCTCGGAGTGTAGGTCCCTGTGTGGTGGGGCTAGTGGTGTGGCCAAGAAGTATGGGTACACCGCTAGAGTCGGTCCCCACGCTTTGTGTCACCGGTTGTACAGCCAATATAAGTGGGGTCCTGTCTGATTTCTTCGGCACCACCACGCTTTTCAAGGACTTTGCTGGTGCTCCTTCGTTCGCAATCACCCTCTTCCTTTTGATGTCTCGATGCACAAGAACAACATTTGAGTGGAAAAACATGGTATGATGACAGATGGAATATGTATTGATAATGGATGGGCATGGCATCTCGACATATATGGTGAGTAAACTAAGGTATGGCGGTGCAACAAAGTAGAAGAAATGCAAGACAACTTATGCAAGATACCCGCAATCAATAAAACATTGCCAAATTAGAACAGCACCTTGATGGGTGAACAGACAGGCCATCCGCTTTGACTCCTCGAGGTTAGAATAGTCATTAGGATCATATTCTAACAACAATCAACAGTGGGGAGCGATGAGTTTCATTGCATCCAGAATGGCACTCAATGCCTTGGTGCCAATTTTGTAAGTCATTGCAGTGTTTAGCTTCAAGAGTGGACTGCTGCTAGTGTGACACAAAGCAGCTACACAGATCATAGTGTAGATATAATGGGAAAACCTTAAGCATCAGAGTAAAATCAGCAAAGTGGAACTTGCTGGAATATACGTGCTAGTATTGCCGGTACGGCTAGAAAGGCTTCGGATACCAGCTCTCTTCAAGTGAAGGTGCGGTATCATAATATCAAGTAACTCTCAAAGGCTTACATAGCTCCCGCATTTCCTTGTTATTCTTATAGGATTCAAGTGGCAGGCCACTACAAATCCTATTCCTATGTTTACAAGATCCTACAAATCAAAGAGGCTCAAAGTGTCCATCACAACCGACCATATAGACCTCTACACTGCAAATGTCCCTCGCTCATCTTCAAGACAAGGAACATATTGTATTACTAGCATATTCTTCGCTCCAAAATATAAGTCTTGGTAGAGATTTCCACTATGGATCACATACGATGTATCCAGATACATTTTAGAGTGTAGATTCACTCATTTTGCTCCATATGTAGTCCATGGTGGAATCTATACAAAGACTTGTATTTAGGAACGAGAGAGTACATATTAAAGAAGAACGGAAGAGGAACATGGTAAAGAAGAGCAAGCAGATTTTGGATAATAAAATGTTGGTTGCAGAAGGCTCCACACATGATGAACCGAGCACATTAAGAATGCAACTCCCAGCTGTCTCTCGACCATTTCAGCGGTTGGATGAAGATCCCACGCCTCCTAACCCTTCTTCTTCCTTGTCTCGATTCTTCCCATACAGTAACAATCAAGACGGGTCACGGGCCGACCACCGCCCCCATCTCCGTGTTCTCCGCCACCCCCACCCCCACCCGCGCCCCAACCCCCACCTACATTGAGTTTTCTTCGCTCGGCGAGGCCCCACAACCACCCGAGCCCTTCGATCGCGACCGCGAACTCCGCGAGCTCAAAAATCGATCGACCCAATTTTGAAATTTAGTCATCGTGATTTAACTAGTGTGGAATATAAAAGGGAAAACCATAAGCATTGGGAGTATAGTGTTGAGCGTGCCATGGTGGATCTCAAGGTGCAAACCGGACAAAGGCAACTTCGCAACCAAGACAAGAAATCAGAGTAAAGCAAAGGGCGATCTATTTTCTTGCTGCGATAAATAAGTTGAGCAGATACGAAAGAGTACCGCCTGTGCGGCGCTGCACGATCTCACGAGAATTTGACGGCAGCTGCGGTAGCAATGGCTGCCGCAGCGTGGAAGCAGATCTAGGAGGGTAGACGGTGGCGGGGGGCGCGTGGACGAGACGGTCAGAGGAGCGGCGCCGACAAGGTGGACGACGGGGGATGAAGCGAGAGGACAGGATGCAAGGATCCCGTCCAAGGCGTGGATGAGAGAGGTCGATCTCTTGTAATGGACGGCAAGGCCGGGTATCAGCCCGCATGGTGGAGGAGGACGGCGGTGGATGGGGTGGCGGACGGCGGACGGAGGAGGGTGGGGTGGAGAGGGTGTTTTGCGCCCACGGAGTACTAATGGGGAAAAGGAGGTAGAAAGGAAGGGGAACCATGTATTCAGGCACGCTTGTCTCAAATGTGAGGAATTTACAAACTTAGCCCCTGTTTCAAATTTCTACTACATCACAAAGAACATTAGTCGGTTAGATAGGACGGTAATCTCAAGATACACCAAATATTTGCCGACGAGAGTTTGTTTTTGGCGCCCACCGTATGAATATGAATCGGGAGGAGTCGATTTCGCCGAGGACACACTATGTTTTGGTGCCCACCGTATGAACTGGGTGAGAGGCGGTTACATCATGTTTGGGTGAAATTACAAACCTACCCCTATCGAAACCTATAGAAATCCAGCAGATAGGCTTTGTGGCGGGATAGGCTGTAGTGATTTCCATCTCGCAGATTTTGGTTTCAAGGTTACATGCGATTTTCCCAGCTTTGTTCAAATTTTGCAGAGTGCACGCCATCGTGTTAACTCAATTCAATCCTGCTTGTATTCTATTTTTTCAAGGATCCATTTTCAATTGGAATTACATTCTATATACATCATTTATATATATATACTTTCAAAAGCACAACAAAGAATTCTGCTCCTTTATATGTATGATATGATTTATAAATACAACGATCTCAAATCTTACGGTTGAATTCAAAAATTTAACCAAATTATGTTCTACTAAAATGTATGGATCAGAATACCTACATATTAAATAACATAGATGTGCGTGAATTCATATGAGTATGCATATTTGATAGATCAATTTTGGTTCGAGTATGGATTACATGTATCATCATCTCGAATTCAAATATTTGAATCCTTTTTGTTCACTCCTTTCACGCCCATCTCTCTCGCATGCATGCTCCTTCGTAGCTATCACTCTCTTTCTCCATCTCACCAAGACGCCACTTCATGTTTCTCCTATCCTCGCAAACATGGTCTCTCGACGCCTCCCTTGAGAAGTGTCACACTCTCCCTATCATTATACATTACACGATTTTCATTATCTCTCACGCTCTCATCGCTTCTCTGTACTGCACCTAAGCTTTTTTTTCACCGCCACACACACAGCCTCCACTGCCTTTCACTTTGTCTTTCTCTATGGGATTCTCTCACACACCCTATATGTCTCTACATATGACTCATACCACTAAAATTACTCTCTCTCTCTCTCTCTCTCTCTCTCTCTCTGTAGACACAACATTTGTTGCGGTCTCCTTTCGCTCCATCCCATAATGACATTATTCATTTGTTTACCGATCGACAACCCCGACTACCGCCTCTCTCTCTCTCTCTCTCTCTCACACACACACACACACACACACACACACACACACACCTCCTGCTTCCACTCCCCTTCCCGACTACCCTCTCTCACACACACACAAAACTCTCGCCAGACCTCGACTGCATTTCTCTCACAAACATTTATCGACTAGCTAGCCTCTAGATAGGTTTATACACCCGCACACTCGTGCTTCCACCATTGCATACATGTCTCTCTCTCGCCGCCTTGTATCTATGTAGATTTTTCTTCCTTCTCGAGACACGCCTCTTGATCGCAAGCACACACGCACTATCGCCTCATTTTAAGCTGATACCTATCGCACACACACCCTTGTGTCTTTGTCACACATGCACTGGCCCTCCTCCACTCTCCCTCTCTCTCACACACACATGGGCTTTTTGCAACAACTAGCAAGATGCCCATGCGCTGTAATGGAACATCAAGATGCATTTGTATGAGTAGTTTATCTGTGGGGAAAAGGATGAATGAGGGAAGGCCTTATTTGCAAATGTGAGAGGGTGGGTATTTTTTGTAAAATTGTTATAGTTTCTTCCTATCCATCGATATAGATCGGACGTTTATATTGCAGGATGGCAGTACACGATCATCACCGACAATGCTTTTTATAAGAGTAGGGATAAAAATAGAGTTGGTGATGATGGTGGGCCTGCCATCCTGCAATGTAGGTCGTCCGATTTATATCTCGACGGATAGGAAGGAAAATATGGCAATTTACCCGCACTCTTCACCACATTTGCGATAAGGCCTTCCTCGCTCATCCTTTTCTCCCACAAGATCTTGATGTTCCTGCAACGCACGGGCATCTTGCTAGTAAGAGTAGAAATTAGACATATACCACTTCTAATCTTGAAACCAACAACATTCCTCCCTTATCTCATAAAAACGCCAAAGGAATATATTTTGAGTGAAACATAACATATTTTTAGTGATTTACGATTTCAAAACTAAACTTTTTTCTATCAAATCGGTGAACATGTAATAATCTACTTTGATCGTGTGGCAACGCATTGGCACATTGCTAGTAGTTATTATAATTTTTTGGACACTAGACAAACGGTGGAGTACATATACGAAGAGAAGAGGCGCACTCATGCAGTCGGCCTCTCGCTGTCTTGCACACATGAGTGTTATGTAAAGGCGACGTTAATAAATAAACCCTAAAACCCTAGGTGCATGATTGTTGCATTCGCGGGTACGGGGTACGTGGTGGAGCACCTTTGTGGGAATAGTCAGCTCGCGGATAATTTGATCCGAGGAGTTGATGGTCGGGACCACAGTGAACGACTTGAGCGCTGTGGCTCGCCATTGCCACAGATCGAGTAGCCACGCTTAAAATATCGCTTTTCTAGCGGGTTAAGAGTTCTGATTTTCAATGGCGCGTTATAAGTTGTAAGTAGTTTTCGAATGATCGGTATGGAGCGAAAATAGAATTCATAGTACTACGCACTCCTTGGCGATGGTTGTATGGTTTTTTTTATGATGGAGGTTGTATGGGTTTATGTTACAGATGTTGAACTTGGTAGTTCTAGGGCAAATACTATGGTTTAGATTTAGATGCTGGTTTTCAAGAATGAAAATCGGAAGGGGAAACCCTCCTTGATTAAAAAACTACAACCTCCATTCTGGTTTACTAGTCCCCATCGTATTTTGGGTCAAAGTTTGTCCATGAATTTTACTTGTAAATGTGAATGGAAAACGAGATTTTGTTATACCCAAACAAAAAGGACTGAGGGAGTGATTGCTCGACACTAACGCCGACCTCTCATAGCGCAGGCATTGAACTCGCGGCGCGCCAAGAGGGTCGCACTCGCCGCAGTTCGGCTGAGCACGCCTCGCCAAGGCAACCAGCTTATCCCTTCATTGAATCTGCAAGGCAAAGCCGCAACACGCCACGTCCTTCTGTGAGCCGGCAGGCATTTTAGAACACAAAAAATGACTAAAATATGATTAATTTACGCATGGTCTTGACTTGTTGTGCTCGCACTAGTAGCAGGAACTAGTAGAGGTTTTTTTTATAACTCTCCTCACATTTTTTTTTTGTCTTTGAAATGAATCATGGTTGTGGACATTATGTATGAAATGTGCAGATATCTGTGAACATGAGTTTGATGTGGAAGTTGAACTTGGAATGTCGGGCTTGCGCGTGAACTATACCATGTCCAATGCTTCGTCTGTTATTGTTTGGAAAGTAATTGTTGTTATTACATGACCCGAAAAAAACATTTTGTGCCACATCAGAGATGCACGGACATCACAACAGTATGCCGATCGGATAAACATTTGAACCTAGCTATTATGAAGGAAATTTTGTATTGACAACAGTTTTAGATAGCAGGAGACGCCTAGCCCGCTCCGCCTCTACTAGCTTATTTCTCGCTTCTTCCATCTCTTCTTTGGCTTGGGTGAAGAGAGCATCCGATTGCTCTTTTGGCTTCTTCAGAACTCAGCTACATTCTCAAGGGCTGCTGCACGCTTTCAGCCTTTACTAATGCCACGAGGACACGAACAACCGATTTACTCCACCGGCTTGTGTGTAGTCCAAGATCATCTGGGAATTTGCACCTTGTGTCTAATCCAAGATCATTAGGGAACTGAACCTTGTGTGTAATCCAGCCTCATTTTGGAAACATGATCTCGAGGTTGACCATATTTCCTCCTCGCAGAACTGCATCCCGACAAGAATTTACTTTTTAGATCAATACTTAGAGCAACCTAGATCCATTTAGTAGAAGCCGATAAATGTAACTCTGAGAAGTGAATTCAAAAGGAAAAAAATATAAAAACAGACTATAAGGTGAGAACACCCACTTCCTACATTAAGCTAAAAATGAAAGCATTAGGACGATTAAGACTCTTCTTATTACACATCAAGAACACCACTCTTAAGAGAAACAAAACTACAACATATACACATCAAGAACACGAGGCTACACGAAAGTAATTGAAAGGGTGTTACTTACCAAAGCTCGCTTTTACAGTGTTCGTGCAGCTCCTCTTTAACTTGCCACGCCCTTGAAGATGTCCCAATATCCCGTGTTTGGTCTTCATTGCTCCTCCGCATGTCCGCACTCATGGTTTTAAAATATCAACATGGCAAGAAAAATATACTACTAGTAATACTCACAGATCTTGTGGGCAACATTAAAGCACTCGCCCGCCATGTTAGAGCATCTCCAACAGAATCGCAACGCGGGCGCTTTAAAAAGTGTTTACAGGTACGAGATCGAGAAGTAGATAGAGTAGAGGATAGTTCTCAGCATAGATAGATAAAAAGATAATTCAACTACTCCGCCGTCCGACTCTCGGTGATGTCCTCCTCCGACGCCCGATCAGTAGGCGGAAGATACCGATCGCCGCCGGATTCCCAAGGCGACGCTGCTCCTAGCCTCATGTTGAATTGAGCGTCCGCCGCCCACGCTTCCTCGCGATAGGTGGGTCGCCCCGCCTCCTCTTATCCCTCTCCACCTCCTTTGCGCGAGAACTCGCTGCTGATGATGTCCTGCGGAAGTGTTGGCGCCACAATGCCATGGCTTCTCGTCCATCTCGGGCGATGCCGAGACGGTGCTCCCGCCCGTTGTCGCGACGATCTTCGCCGGTGCTAAGCCGCGCAGAGGCGCGAGCCTCGCGCCGCCCCCGCCGCACGCTGGGGAAGTTCAATGTTCTATGAGGCCACCAGAGTCGACACGCCGCCGTCGACGCTGCTGGCGGCCTCGCTGGCGGTGTCGAATTGCCGAGGCCGAGGCGCATCCCGCTGAACCGATCTCGGCGGAGAAGCCACCAAGGGCGCGTAGACGCCAAGGTATCCCTAAGTTTCGCGACGCTACCGGCATGGTGGCGCGGGCGGTGGCGAGGCGAAATGAGGGGAGAGAGCGGCAAGGCACAGAGCGGTGGAGGGCGTTGATTTATAAAGCGCACGGACGCCAGGCGCCAAAACTAGCGCACGCCAAGCTTTTTTCACAAGGCGATCCTTTCCCGATGTCTCTGCTATCTCTACTCTCTTCTCTACTGTTATATTTGATTTATATTTAATATTTAATATTTATCTCTACTTCCTTTACTGTCTACTTTTTTTCTCTATACTTTTTTTCTTGCAATATAGGTCGTCCGATTTATATCTGCCAGATAGGAAGGAAACAAATGGGAATTTTGCAAAAGATACCCATACCCCTCTCCAGATTTGTAAATAAGGCCTTCCTCGCTCATCCTTTTCTCCCACAAGATAAACTAATCATACAATGCATCTTGATGCGCGCAACGATGGGCATCTTGCTAGTTCTAAAACCTTCCATCATTTGCCACACTACTGGTTGCGTATGAAAACCTACCAAGCACAAATATGATACAGAGCGACGACAATTACAAGCTGATATTTTGTTGGACAATGGAGGCTATTACCAATTACTTTTACGGAACAATAGCCCCAGGAAATTTGAAGGGTAGGTATGAACAAAATTGAACTGCACATGTACCGCTAAGTGATTCAATACACACATTACCAATCGAGGAGGAGAACGATGGTCGCGGGCGCCTCTCGTGAGTCATGGTCGGCAACGGAGTCGCTTCATTGTCCACGACGGTGGTACTTCGCTTACGCCGGCTTCCGGAAGCAGATTCGAGACCGTGGAAGACGATGCCGGGAAGAGGCTCCGTAACGATTTACGACGACGGTGGACTGCTCAAAGCGCGACGAGGTCGCCGATGAGGCAGATGCGCCATGTGGACGAAAAGCGCCGATGTAAAGGGAGGAGCACGAAGGCTGCGGTGCCGTGGAGAAATCTATTTTATGGTGGGGATAGAAAATGGGAGTATTCATGTGTACTACTCTAGGTGCCGGGTGGGGTTGGCTAGGGTGAACCCGGGTTACGAAAACATCCCCTACCAAGCGCCATCCGTAGGCCTGTTCAAGGCTATGATGGTAACTTCCCACTGCTCAATCAGGGTCGCGGAGATTTTCCCGCCGACCTCAAAATTTTGTGACACCGACTCCCGTGGGCGGTTGAGTGATTCGCCAAGCAACTAGCTAGTAGTAGTAGTAAACTCTGCATGTTAGGTTTGATCAAGTCAAACTTCCTAAAGTTTGACTAGTTTATAGAAAATATAAACATTTACCATAACAAATATGTATGATGTGAAAGTACATTCAATAATGAATCTAATGGTATTTATTTGTTATTGTATATGTTAATATTTTTGTTATAAGCTTTCGAGAGTTTACAAAACTTGACTTTGACCAATGCTAATACGCGACTTAAATAAAAATGGAGGGAGTACACATTTGTTTTCTTAGTTTGTAGTGAACTATTCATTTTTTGAAGTTGTGAAATAAATAAATTAGGCTATTGACTTCGAATGTAATGGTCTATACAATTCAATAGTTACAATCATTGTCGAATCCCAAGATGTATACAAGGTCTATAGTAGTTCACAACATGCTCAAACTCACATAATCCCAGTCAAATGAGAATCTAAATGCATTTCATAGTTATTACTTTGTAGGATGCAACAAAAACAACCATAAGTCTACATCAGCCATTGGCCCTGTTTGGATACTCTAACACAGCTTAGAGTTAGAGTTATTTTCAACCCACTCTAACCCAAATAAGCACCTCTCCATCGGGATAGTTGTTAGATGGAACTAACCCACTCTAACCCTCCCTGTTTGGATACTTTTGTTATTTGATCCCCAACTAACCCAAACTAGCTCTAACCCCATGATCCAAACAGGGCCATTATAGAAGCAACATTTTGACATATCCCAATGTGTGAATGAAACGTGCAGAGAGAGCTTTTGAAGATGGAGCAGATAGGGCGAGAAAGATTGTATGTATGTGGATGAGAGATTAGGAGACAAACCTAACGAGACAGAGGGAGAGAAATAGAGAGAGAAAGAGAGAGGAAGAAGTTAGGTCTGTGAGAAAGATGGAGACATGTAATATACGTGAGATGCGTGCATCCAGATTCTGATACGTGGAAGGAGAAGAGACAACATGTTTGATGAGAGAGCTGGAAAACATGGACGAGAGGGAAGGATCTCGTGGGTTGAGGGATTGAGAATTTTGTGGGGAGAGAGGGATTGGTAATTTTGTGCAGAGAGAGAGAGAGAGAGAGGGTGGGGAGGAGTCCGTCACCGTCAGCACATCACCCCTGCTTCCAAATGACCCCAGATTCTCTAGTGCGGTGTGGTCGCTGCCTTCGATCTGCTCGATGCCCTCTTTGAAGATTGAGGTGTTGTGCATGTTGGGGTGCAAAGAAGCACAAGCGAGAGTGGTCAGCCAGATAACCTTGGATGGGGATGAATTGTGTGCTCGGGGAGTGTGTGTGTGTGTGTGTGTGTGTGTCTCTCTCTCTCTCTGTGTGTGTGTGTGTGAGAGAGAGAGAGAGATTGAGAGAAAACAAACCTAAGGAGAGAAATGGGTATTCACAAAGAGATTGTGCGGCCTTGAGGTGGGCAGGGCCGGGTGAGGGTGTCAAATGTGCTGCTGATGCATGTGTTGCATGCGATCATGCGAGGGATTTGACTTAATCGAGAGAGATGGTTGTTGTGTTACTGATGCTCTCTCTCTCTCTCTCTCTCTCTCTCTCTCTCTCTCTCTCACACACACACACACACACACAAGTAAACTAGAAGACCGCTCTCTCATGTATACACAACGATCGGCATATCTGCCTATGTCTCACTCATGCATGATCATTTGCACATTCACACCTCTCTATGTCTCAGATCACACGCACACCGCCTCCACATTGCCCTTCCGCCACAACACACATATGGACACATACACACGCTCTCTCTCAACACACACACAAAATCAGTATTAAAAAACTAGGGCGCACCTAAAATGTCCAAATCCAAATAAACACGAACTGGAGCTAAATTCAAATATATGGAAATATTGCAGCCAAGAACTTTCCCGGAAAAAAGTTGAGTAATATTCGAGGATTGTTTTCACACACAAAAAGGTTCGTGGATGTCCTTCGAGCGACACGGTGACGCACTGCTCGATCGATCACAAGGCATGCGTTCACGCGCTTGCACAGGATTCCGATCGTGGCTGTGGTACTAACTAATAAAAGCGCTGCCTAAGTTTAATGTTTACGGTACTAGTACGGTTTTCTTTTAAGTTTGACCAACCTTATATAAAACTAAAGTAAGCTCCCACACGCCGACTCATCAATATGCCGCCGCCATTGCTATGATGCGGGCGCCTCGCCGCCCGCCAACAATTTCGCCATCACCGCCGTGTCGCCGCCATCCCTCGTGCTGAAGTCAAGGCTCGCCTCACCACGCCGTTCGCAGTCCTCCTCGCGATGCCGCCACTGCCAAGCACGCAAGCAGTGGTGGAGCCGCCTATGCACGCAACGCATAAAGAGGAGGACGAGCGCGCGTTCAAAGATGCCGGGCGAGGAGGAACTAGCGTGTCATTGTCGCTCGCTCACTCGCCGGAGGAGGCGCATGGTGGCTGTCGCGCGGAAGCCGGTCACACAGACGCCGAGCCCGCAAACCGGTGCGGACGCGAATCTACCTTCGAGACCTTGAATGCCACGTGGATCCTGCAACTGATGGAGCAATTTGGGTCACCAACTCATGTGAGCCGCTTGATGCAACATGGATGGCTAGAAGGGCTTCTTCCACCTCTTCTCCATTTCTTCCTTCGCCCGCCGAACTTCTTTCACAAATCGATCGACCCAAATTATACTACTAGTACGTAATGTATTAAGTACAGAGGAACACAAAGATACGAGCAGAGTACCAACTACAAGAAGAACAAGAGTAAGACATAGTACTAGTACTATCAGACGCATTTAAAGAGTTCAAATAATGAGAAAGAACATACTAAACATAGTTCTGCTGGGCCTCAAAGACAACACACCCTTGAAAATAAACTAAGCAACTAGTCCGCTTGACACCGCAAGAGAACCAGCATGAGCGACAAAGATCGCCACCTACTCGAGTCCGAGTCCACGCCCTCGACTTTGTCCTCGCCCCTCTTCCTCTTCCTCGTCCCGACGCTTTTGCTTGAACCGACACCGGGCTCGCTTCTTCATCCAACCCTTGTAGATATTTAAACAAAGGTAGGCATCCATTGCTGCGCATGTGATGTGATCTTCATCTAATGTCTTCGACTCCATGCATGATGAAACTCGTGATGAGGTTTCTTCGCTTAGCGCATTTACGGATCAATCATGATCTGCTGCTGTGGTCAGCATTGAAGGTTGAGAGGAGGACACCAGCTTGCCTTCCGAGATCAAGGGCTGGCCTAGAACGAACTTATCCGACGCAGGACATCCCCGCTATTCTTAAAGCCTACAAGAACGAATTTCACTCTTTTGTCCTTGAGGAAGTTCTAAAATCCTGGCACTCAACGCCGGCATGGAATATGTGGTAGACCAAGCAAACGTTATGTACGCAAACCTGGATCACGGCGGCTTCTTCCTCTCATTGTCCTTAGATCCTTCTCTCGCCCCAGACTGTGGTGTACTCAAGATCTAGCCCAACGACCCACTCATCCGCTGAACTGCTGAACATGCGAGGAAGCGAGCAAGCCATGCTTTCACCGTCATGATCCACGGTGTAGATGATTTATGAACTGATCGCCGTGATGGCTCTAACTCGGTACTCAGCAAGCGACCATGGAGATTTGGGAGGCCATGGATTTTGGAGGAGGGTTAGGAGAAGTTGAACTGTTGTACCTCGCAAAAACCGGGAGCGAACTAATGTGAATGGACGGACGACGGGAGCGAACTGTTGTAAGGTAGAAGACGGGACGAGTAGGGCGGTAAACGGCGGTGGTTGCTGGCTTGCCCGGTGGATAAAAACTGCAAGCCCCCAAAGAGTTCTCGAGAACTATGCGGGACCCACTAGATGTCATGTCTACTAGACCCATATCGTAGGCCCGACGGTATAGCTTCGCTCGTTCAGACGCCATGCCGGGCGCTGGATGTAACTTCACTTAATTCCATCAATCGCGCGGCCCCACGACCTTTCGCTTTCCTCGCTGGTCGGGCCTTTGAGACTTCGACCGCTATAAATGAGCAATTTTGTTTTGCCTACTCCGATGCATGATACTCCTCCGTCCTTTTTACTCCCACAACCGCTTGCAAAGTGTTTGACCAAATTTATACTTTTTTGAACACCACCTTATATTAATTAACCAGCCACACCAAGACACTCATTCGACATAATATTCACCACATAGGTGGTATGTTATTTACAAGAATACCATCTAATCTATTGTCAAAGCTATACTTAGCGATTAAGTGTGCCACCTTATTGGCTGAACGGCTAATCTTTGACAATTGAAGATTGTTGATCAACTTCGAGATGCTCAACACTTTCATCTTCGTGTCACGATAGCGACCTGTCATAGTCCCTCGATGCAAGAGACGCTACCACAAAAGCGCAATCAGCCTCTAAAATTACAGGATTATGAAGAGAAATACCTATGTAGAGACCAGCAATGCAAGCCCTAAGCTCCGCTTCCTCCATGCTTTGACAGCATCAATGAAATCCTACCACCAAATTTATACTAAAAATATCAATATCTACAATACGATTATAATGAGTATAAGAACTACATTTTATAATGAGTGTAAAATATTGATTTGACATTGTGAATGTTGATACATTTTTAAGTCCGTGAAAGTAGAGGTACATTGACTTCGCATAAAACTTAAATGCACAATGCGTACTAGTTCCTCCGCCCAAAAAGTGTGCTATGTCCTATCTTGTCATCACAACAAGGTTAGCTATTAGAGTACCACTACCTCCTTCTAGTTTAAAGGGCTCGATTCAAAATTTCACCTACTCTTAGCAAGATAGTAGAGGCGGTGGAATAGTTTTTGAAGTCTCAAAAGTACTCAACTAGTGTTGTCGTTTCTTCACACAAAATGTGTTTACCAATGCATGCATGAACACTAGTTACTCTAACCCCCTCTTCTTTAATTCTTGCCACATCAAGATGTTTGCTACTATTCCCGTGTGCATGATACCAGCTAAGATACCACCATTATGGCCATCCTTAATCATCGTGATGCAATAATTTAGTGCACCTTGAAATATGAACATGTGTGGGCGGTATGTTTTAATGACTTGAGACTATACCTAGCCCGCATGCAAGATGACTTATTATGCACCGCTCCCCATACCGCAGGAAACCCGCTCGCCTCCAAATCTTTTCCTCTCCGTGTGGAAACAATATGCCCGCCAAACTCTCCTTCCCTCCGCGATCCCACCACTCCATCCCGTGTGAAAAATCTGCATGCATGACTCTCTCCCCACGCCGTCCAATCCGCAGACCAGCAATATTTCCACCCTTCGCCCCCGTAATTTACTCCAACAAATATGCCCACGTAGCTGTTACTTAACCGCAGTGTATTGTCATCGCATATGGGCCCAACAGTGTTCGCCCACATGTCGCTGATGCAACCGACCCGCAGCTAAGTCGCCAGCAGCTCATTCCATGTCTTACGAGGTGTGCCATTGCTCGCTATAAATATTGGCGCCCGACGACATCGCTATCTCCTCCCCTCACGCTCACGCTCATCGCCATCTCCTCCCTCCTCTCACATCGACCACCATGGCATCGCCTCCCAAGCCCTAGGAGCCCCTGCTGCACCGCTGCGGACGGTCACGCTGCTGTTCCGCTCGCCACCATTAGTCGAGGAGGACGCCGGTGTTCCGCCTCGCCACTACGCGACGCTGCCGCTGTTCCGCTCTCGCCACCACTAGTCGAGGAGGACGCGCCGTCGCTCGCCTTCGCCGCGACGCGACGCTGTCGCTGCCCGCTCGCCGCCACTATTCGAGGAGGACGCGCCGGCTTTCCGCTTCCTGCCGCGACGACGCCGAGGTGGACGCGGCCGGCGTTCCTAATTCGCCAAGACGCTGCCGGAGGACGCGGCTGCTCCCGCCACAAGGATAACGCCACCACCCGCCGAGCCCCCCAGCCTTGAGGAGCTTTGAAAGAAATGGATGTCGCCAGGGGAGGCTTTGCTTCCAAAGCAGAGCGCCAAAATAGAGGCGGAGAAGAAGGCCGAGGAAGAGAAGCACATCATGAACAAGCTGCCCGGGAGGCCTATGTCGCGTCCGAGAGAGTCGTGCAATTGGCTCTTGGCGTATATTCGCGGCGAGGGCCGTGAGGGTGGCGGAGGACGCCTGCGCCGACGCCTGCAGCCGGGCCCAAGCGCCTCATCTACGCTACGCGTGCACGTGGACCGGGTGCCGCCCAGCGAGGCGGAGTACCTGCTACGCCGGATCACCACACCGTGAGATCACGCCGCCACCGGCAAGCCGCCAATCAGCACCTTTGCGAGTTGCGAGGCTGAGGAAGAAGCGCCAGTCGGCGCCATTGGGAAACGGCCGCACTGTGGCACTTCGGAGATGCCGCAAGCGCCTCATGCGAGCGCCGTGGCTTTTAGGAGGAGTATAATTTTGTTTCATAAGGCGATCTCATTAGTTTTGGGACGCAAATGATAAACCCTTAACGCTCAGGAATTTTTAGCGCCCCATTAAGTATGTAAAAGGGAAAGTTTGGAAACCTTGTGTATTCGTGACGATTTTGCAAGTACGCATATAGCATAAACTTTACTATATACTATCGCACTACACGCCTCTCCATATATGCTTGCAGATCGTAGCTACTCCTCCGCCCAGTCAATAAGTCATCTTTGGTTGTGCACCGTGACCAAGGAGGAAAGACTTGTACACCTAGACGGAGGGAGTACTACTATTACTTATGTACGCGCAAATGCACGCTTTAACATTACGATGTGGTTTTGTAAAAGTAGAAAAACATCACTAGTCAAGCTTGTGAAATGATTCAATGCAAAAAAATGCAAAATGCTCATTTGATTGTTTACATTTAGCTTCCTTCTCTCTGTCGTTATTTCTCTGTCAGACTTTTGTACGGAGTATCTCATTGGTTGGAAAGGCATGCAAATTCCCAAACCGCTTCCTACACCTCAGATCGAATTTTTTGCCTAACAAGTTGTGTCGCAATTGAATTCCAACTTGAGTACTACTACTAGTAGGAGTACCAGGGCCAGTTCTTTTAGGCTTCTAGATTAGTATCCCATAACTACTACCTCCGCCCTGGTTTATTGGTCCCCATTGTAATCTGTGTCAAATTTTGATCATAAATTTAACTAATGAAATGTTAGTGCATGTCACATGCACTACCCATCCGCTCTAGGTGAGTAAGTCATCTTAGGCTGTGTACCGTGACCAAGGAGGAGGAGAAAACGAGAAACGTTATCGTTCATTTGCTAAATCTTTGGTCAAAATTTAGCACAAATTACAATGGTGAGGAATAAACCAGGACAGAGTAGTAGTTTAGAAGCCCAAATAAATGAGTGAGGCGCCTTATTGTTACTTCCACTGTGACTAGTCTTGTGGGAAAAGCTGGGAAGCCGCCAAAAGAACTGGCCCTAGGAGTAGTAGCTAGGATCGACTGTGCGTAGATGAACCGAGAAAGTAAATGCAGAGAGATGAAATGCAAAAAAGACGGAGGGATGTGATGGTTGCTTGTCCGCTTATTTTACCAGTGCCACTTATTACCGGGAGTGGTTGGGTTTTGTGATATGACGGTTTTACTAACAAGGCCACGAGCGGGTGAGAGGTGAGACTCTGCAACGCCGCCTCTACACTTGTACTACATCGGTCGTGGTTTATTAGTCCCCATTGAATTTGATCAAGATTTAATCGACAAAATGTTAGTGCATGTCAACAAAAACTATATTGTTGGATTTTTATTTGAACATAGTTTTGAATGATATAATTTTAGGTGACATGCATCAGTATTTATCGTACTATATATAATGTTAGTTCAATTTTTGGTCGTACTAATCTATAGTAGTAAGGTGCCCGTGTGTTGCACCGAAGAGTGAAATGCATTGATCGGGGAGTTGTTTATTTTGACAAAGGATGTGGGGGTCATCTCATGTGTAACGGGTATCGATAGGTTTCTTCGGATATTATCTCATCTCTAGAGCTCACAAACATCCGGGTGAAATAGATAAAAAAGGTATCTTTTGCAAACAAAAGTGTTCTACTGTTCAACCTGCATCCAAAACTTGTGAAGAAATAACACTTATTGTGCTTTGCAAGAAATGATCTTTAAGAATTAGTTTTTGAGTATCGATTGTTATACATGTTGGCTACAGATGACATGGCACTTTCTTATAGTCAAAGTTGGCTATACTATTAAGTAATATTAACCATGCCCTTATACACCTAGACGGAGGGATTAAATCAGATGACTTGCAAGCAAGAGAGGAGATGTAAGAAATGGTTCATCGTAAGTCTTTCACCAAGATCAGTAGTAAAAATTCATACATGGAAGATTCTAGACTAAACCATAAACGGATACACTTTTATTCATGCGCCGATACTCCAATAGAGCAAGATCCTGCATGGAAGTCTCCACATGCTTAGACAGCGGATTACATTGAGCTAAGACTAATGATCAACATTTAACTTGATAATGCGTAATTTTTAGAAGAACAGGAGGTTCTCCCCGTTCCATTATCAAATGAAACCCAAAGTGTCTTACATCAGCTCACCGAGAGGAGCAGTTCAAAGGAAGGACTGCGCGAAGCCACTCAAGTTTAACGACAAGCTTACGTAATCAAAAGCTGCAAAGACACGGGCCATAAGCTACACACACACACTACATGTTTTCTAAGTGCACTTGATAATGTGTATGTCCAGTGAACCTCCTTGAGTCCCCTGCACCGCAACGGCGGGTAAAGGATGGAACGATGCCATGGGTTTTCCAAGTCCACATTGGCGGATAGTCCCAGCTCCCCGAGTCCAAGTCCGTTCGATGAGGCCGGTGTCGCCGCCACGCCGACCCGGAGGGGTAGTAACAGGACCATGCACCCGACATCTGCCAGTGTCAGTTACAGCCGCCACAAGGCGACGCTCGACGACATTACAGATGGGGCGGCGGCATGCTGGCCTCGCCGGTGCCCATGATCAAGAGGAAGACATTGTCGCCCTCCTCCGAGACTAGCAGCGGCGGTGATCCTCCAACCGACCCGCATGGTGAACCGTAGCACGGTCGATTTGATGTTCTCCGCCAAGGGCCAGCAAGTGACCGCTGCACGATCCATGAGGTGATGCACCATGTCCGCCGGCGAGCCACAAACGGCATCGGGCACTCATAGCAATGGACGAAGGGCCCTTGAGGCATCGACCAGGCCGCCCATGAAACGGGAGTGGCTATAGGGGACGCAGCGCTTGAATATATGAGCAAGTTACTACGAGATTTAATCCGAATAAGCACAAAATAAATCATGACGGCTATAACAGAGATGAAACTAATCATGTGGACTAGCATAGTAGTAGGATACAGAGTAGAAACATGAATTCTACCACGATTTCAATAGGAAGGACAGAACACATACGGTGCAACGGGAGCAGCACCGCATGTTGAGGTTGCCGCCATCTCTTTGAAAAGAGGTTGCCGAGGTCGGGAAGAAGTCGCTGCCGGTGAAGTCGTGGCTGCAGCAATGTCGAGAGTGTGCTCCCCAGATTTCAACAGCCCCCACTAATGGAGCGCAGGAGGTGTAGGGGACGCTATGGCACGAATGGAGCGCAGAGTAGCACACGGCGAAATTGTTGGTTTTTGTAAAAGTAGAAAACATCACTAGTCAAGCTTGTGAAATGATTCAATGCAAAAAATGCAAAATGCTCATTTGATTGTTTACATTTAGCTTCCTTCTCTGTCGTTATTTCTCCGTCAGATTTTGTACGGAGTATCTCATTGGTTGGAAAGGCATGCAAATTCCCAAACCGCCTCCTACACCCCAGATCGAATTTTTTTGCCTAACAAGTTGTGTCGTCGCAATTGAATTCCAACTTGAGTACTACTACTAGTAGGAGTACTAGGCCAGCTTCTTTAGGCTTCTAGATTAGTAATCCCATAACTACTACCTCCGTCCCTGGTTTATTGGTCCCCATTGTAATCAGGTCAAATTTTGATCATAAATTTAACTAATGAAATGTTAGTGCATGTCACATGCACTACTCCATCCGCCTAGGTGAGTAAGTCATCTTAGGCTGTGTACCGTGACCAAGGAGGAGGAGAAAACGAGAACGCATCGTTCATTTGCTAAATCTTTGGTCAAAATTTAGCACAAATTACAATGGTGAGGAATAAACTAGGACAGAGTAGTAGTTTAGAAGCCCAAATAAATGAGTGAGGCGCCTTATTGTTACTTCCACCGTGACTAGTCTTGTGGGAAAAGTCAGCCGCCAAAAGAACTGGCCCTAGGAGTAGTAGCTAGGATCGACTGTAAGTAGATGAACCGGAGAAAGTAAATGCAGAGAGATGAAATGCAAAAAGACGGAGGGATGTGATGGTTGCTTGTCCGCTTATTTTACCAGCCACTTATTACCGGGAGTGGTTGGGTTTTGTGATATGATTTTTTACTACCACCGCCACGAGCGGGTGAGAGGTGGAGACTCCAGCAACGCCGCCTCTACACTTGTACTACATCGGTCGTGGTTTATTAGTCCCCATTGAATTTGATCAAGATTTAATCGACAAAATGTTAGTGCATGTCAACAAAACTATATTGTTGGATTTTTATTTGAACATAGTTTTGAATGATATAATTTTAGGTGACATGCATCAGTATTTATCGTACTATATATAATGTTAGTTCAATTTTTGGTCGCATTAATCTATAGTAGTAAGGTGCCCGTGTGTGCAATCAAGAGTGAAATGCATTGATCGGGAGTTGTTTATTTTGACAAAGGATGTGGGGTCATCTCATGTGTAACGGTATCGATAGGTTTCTTCGGATATTATCTCATCTCTAGAGCTCACAAACATCCGGTGAAATAGATAAAAAGGTATCTTTTGCAAACAAAAGTGTTCTACTGCTCAACCTGATCCAAAACTTGTGAAGAAATAACACTTATTGTGCTTTGCAAGAAATGATCTTTAAGAATTAGTTTTTGAGTATCGATTGTTATACATGTTGGCTACAGATGACATGGCACTTTCTTATATTCAAAGTTGGCTATACTATTAAGTAATATTAACCATGCCCTTATACACCTAGACGGAGGGATTAAATCAGATGACTTGCAGCAAGCAGAGGAGATGTACGAAATGGTTCATCGTAAGTCTTTCACCAAGATCAGTAGTAAAAATTTATACATGGAAGATTCTAGACTAAACCAGAAACGGATACACTTTTATTCATGCCGATACTCCAATAGAGCAAGATCCTCGCATGGAAGTCTCCACATGCTTACACAGCGGATTACATTGAGCTAAGACTAATGATCAACATTTAACTTGATAATGCGTAATTTTTTAGAAGAACAGAGGTTCCTCCCCGGTTCCATTATCAAATGAAACCCAAAGTGTCTTACATCAGCTCACCGAGAGGAGCAGTTCAAAGGAAGGACCGCGCGAAGCCACTCAAGTTTAACGACAAGCTTACGTAATCAAAAGCGCAAAGACACGGGCCATAAGCGCCCACACACACACTACATGTTTTCTAAGTGCACTTGATAATGTGTATGTCCAGTGAACCTCCTTGAGTCCCCTGCACCGCAAACGGCGGTAAAGGATGGAACGGATGCCATGGGTTTTCCAAGTCCACATTGGCGGATAGTCCCAGCCCCTCGAGTCCAAGTCCGTCTGATGAGGCCGGTGTCGCCCCCACGCCGACCCGGAGGGGTAGTAACAAAGGACCATGCACCCGACATCTGCCTCGTCAGTTGTCAGGCCACAAGCGACGCCCGACGCGACATTACGAGATGGGCGGCGGCATGCGCGGCCTCGCCGGTGCCTATGATCAAGAGGAAGACATTGTCGCCCTCCTCCGAGACTAGCAGCGGGCGGTGATCCTCCAATGACCCGCATGGTGAACCGTAGCACGGTCGACTTGATGTTCTCCGCCAAGGGCCAAGTGATCGCTGCACGCATCCATGAGGTGATGCACCATGTCCGCCGGCGAGCCACAAACGGCATCGGGCACTCATAGCAATGGACGAAGGGCCTTGAGGCATCGACCAGGCCGCCCATGAAACGGAGTGGCTATAGGGACGCGCAGCGCTTGAATATATGAGCAAGTTACTACGAGATTTAATCCAATAAGCACAAAATAAATCATGACGGCTATAACAGAGATGAAACTAATCATGTGGACTAGCATAGTAGTAGGATACAGAGTAGAAGCATGAATTCTACCACGATTTCAATAGGAAGGACAGAAACACATACGGTGCAACGGAGCAAAGACCGCTGGCTTGAGGTTGCCGCCATCTCTTTGAAAAAGAGGTTGCCGAGGTCGGGAAGAAGTCGTCGCTTGTGAAGTCGTGGCTGCCAGCAAGAAGCTAGAGTGTGCTCCCTGATTTCAACAAATTTCACTAATGGAGCGCAGGAGGTGTAGGGGACGCTGTCACCGAATGGAGCGCAGGAGTAGCACACGGCAAGAGATGGTGTCCTTACTAGTACTCCCTAGTCTCTATCTATCTATATCTATATATATCTACTCTTATAGAAAACCGAGTTGGTGATGATGGTATGCCTGCCATCTTGTAATATAGACCGTCTGATCTATATCTCATGGATAGAAATCCAACTATGACAATTTTACAAAAGATACCCGCACTCTCTCCACATTTACGTATAAGGCCTTGCGCCGCTCATCCTTATCTCCCACAACCTCGTGCTCCTCCCTATGTATCTATCTCTACTACTCTTCTTTGTTTTTTATAACAAATCGAATAGTATCAAGGCCGTCCGCAACACGCCTCGGGCTGAACACGCCTCGCTTCCATCATCACCAACTCGAGTCTTTTATAGGAGTAGGAGTAGAGAAAACCGAGTTGGTGATGATGGTGTGCCGCAATGCACATGCATCTTGCTATGTTTTGCATATAAGTCCAAACACCACGAGACACGGCCTTTGAGCACGGTTCATAGTCGCTCCACGCCGGGCATTGAAGTTTGTAACTATTTTAGATTAGAATATACTACTACTCCTCCGGTGCTAGTAGTAGAGCAGAGTCCTACTTACTACTCTACTCTAGCAAGCTAGGGCATAGTACTCGTAGTAGGTACCGTGGGGAGTACCAAGATCGTGATCACTCAAGCAAGTTGTCCGCATCGACATGACCCCACGCCGCCGGTATGTGTCTCAGAAGTCAAGCGGCGTGATGTAGTCATCATCACCGCCATCTTCCCGCAGACATATTCGCTTCTCCATCTTTGTCCGCACATAATCTCATCCAAGCTTCCATCCCTGCTAAGGCGCCCCCTCGTCCAAACCCAAGCACTAACAATGGCAGAACCGAGCAGCGTCCACCAAAGAGTGGCTGGAATTCGCTCCCCACGAGGTAATCAAGCTCATTGTTTCGCTGTGGACAATCTCAAGATTCAGTTACTGCCGCCGCGGCTTCGCTTCGGGCTGTAAATTGCTTACTCAAAGCCCTCGTGCCGAGCTTTTAAGCCATCTCCTTGCTTGCTATGCCGCCGATCTTCGTAAACAATATGGTCACACAAAGATAACGATCGAGGGTGGCAAGCATCAACCCCTTCATCGCGATCCGATCCGCCACAGCCTCAGTTACATTAACGGCATGTACCGGGTTGGCATGAACACGCCTTTGATGGTGCTCGCCGACGGTCGCGGCAGCTGGATGCTCGTGGAGGTCTACACCGAGATTGATCCCCTTCCTTCGATTAACATCGCACCGCTTTGGCACCGCGACCTGTAATAATCGGAATCTTACAAGAGCTAACATGGTACCAAGTTTTATTTGCTCAAGGTTGTAATCGCCAAGTGCCCACAAGATCTCGCGAATTATAAAGACTTCAGCTAATTATGCTTCTTCAACCGCGGTCTCGCCTTATCCGATGTGTCACCGCGTAAGTGGATAAACATGACGCCCATCGGAGGATCATACATCCTCCATGGTTCTCTCGATGCCATTGAACACAAGGGCTTCATTTACGCCGCCGACCTTTCTATGGCGGACGTATTGTTGGCCTACTCAAATATCGCTACAAACGGCTGTTAAAGCAGATGTTACTTTCCAATGATATCATGATGGCTTGCTTATATTATCGCAACATTTATCGAAAAATATTCAGCTCATAACATGTTGTTCTTAAGATTGACCAAATCAAGAGCCCTTTTTATTTGACTCAACTTGATATGATGTTGTAGGTCGCCGGTGTCCCTACCCTTCCTAATCCCGTAACCTTTCAAAGAAAAGCGCATGGCGCTTGCAGGTGGTTCTCTGCTCGACGACGATGGCGAAAGATTGATGATCGTCGACATACCGGACGTGTTGTTTCGTGGAATACAATCACAACCACCGCAAGGTCTTTGAGTAGGATCCCAGCTTTCTAGGCCTTCAGGAATTTTTGACCGAGGCTAGTAAGTAGCCTTGGTGCATGCTCGCTTGTCGGACTGAATTATCCGATTAACTAGGAGATAACCGGCGCAAGCGATCATGATGGCAGCGCCGTTTCGTTCATCGTGCAAAACTGTGTGTACACAAAGATACCATGCGCCTCTCGCATGCACCATACCCCGATATGTGCCGCCACGCCTCGCAGCCCAAAGTAGGAGAGAGGGTCGCAAGTATCGATTGACCGCCGGGCCGGAGTTTACCCCGCCGCCCAATCTCCATAGCTTAATAAATAGTAACGTATAATCGAGCCAGCTTAGTTAGATGCGCATACTTGGTGTATTAGGATCTTTATTTAGTTTGATGCATACACTTGTTTTTTGGTAGCCCTTTGTAATGATGGCTGATGTTTGGTTTGGAAGAGAGAGCTGCGCTTCACTCTTTCCGCCTCGCTATCGCTTCTGCTGCACCCCCAGCCCTCGTTGCTGCTGCCGCTGTTTGCAATGTACAATTAGTAGTATATTTCGTTCGTTGGTTGAATAAATGTGTTGTTAGAACGACAAACACAATGTTTTGGAAGTCGCTGTAACTGTTCGATCCTTTAGTGCCCCGCACATATGTAGCTCATACTATTTTTCGTACGAACACATTTTCCACTTGTTGATAAGATGCAGCCCATCGATGAAGGCCCAATAGAGAAGCCCATAATTAATCGGAAGGAGGCTCTCACTTGAATCCGCCCTGTACATGCTCATGGTCCCTAAACATAAATAAGTAAATAAATAAATAAAGCTAAATGCTCATGCACCAGCTTCTTTGGGAAAATAGGTAGCCTAATATTTCTTTTGAAGAATACCCAAGCTAGGCCTATTTGTTTTCTCCGACCACTGGGCTGCAAATCTTTCATGACGAGGAGGGATGCATTCCGCCCCGCCAAAGAGTATGGTCAATGTCTGTTAAAAGTAATATCAAAAGTGGTTGAAAATTCCAAAAATTTATAGCAAATGGGATATTAGTTTTTTTTGTTTTGTTCTTCACTCGATATCTTATAATGATTTCATTAGATTTAACATTACATAGTACTAAGTTATTTTTATATTATGGCTATTAATTTTGGATTAAGAATATTTCGCTCCTCAAAGAAAAATTTGCGAATTTTAAAAGTTTCCCACATATTTAGTTAATTTGTTGACACTGGTATCGACTGAAAATGGCCAGCAATTCTAAAAATGGAAAACGGGCTGCAATAAATTCCATATGAATTAGAAAATGAGTAAAATTGTAAAAATAATAGAAAATGGTTGACTTGTTTACGCAAGGCTTTTGCCAGCCATCACATCGCATTCTAGCAAGAAGGATCGTTGGATGTCCATCCAACGGCCGACGTGTTTCTTCAATCTCCGATCTTCCCGCTCTAGCCGCTTAAACTAGCGCCAAGGGACTGCCTGCTCCTCCTCTTGTGGTTCACCGTGATGCCGCTGCAGCTTCCCCGCCCACCCTACTCCCTCCACCGGCTCGGCGGCACGCAATCAACTACCTCCTTATTACGCGAAAAATGATTCCTCCCATCGACATCCTGGGCGATCGGTTGGGAGGCTGACCAGGCCTACTACGCTGACGCCACGCAGGCTTGTCAACTTAGTCAACAAACGATTCTAGCAGCAAAGAACTGCTGGATTTGAATCGAACGGTCCTGCCGCTTCTTCAATCGCTGCTCTTCTTGCACCACCGCCCAAACCAGCGCCGGGAGACCGCCTGCCTCGCCTCCAAAGGGGTCGGGTCAGGCTGCTGAGGCCTCATCGCCTTTACTACTCCCACCGCTAGCTGCTGTGCCCTCGCGGGCGAAGGCAGCCTCACACCGCAGCCGAACCAAAGGAACCCTCGATTCTCTCCGCTGTGGCATCCACTACTGCTGCTTTTCCCCGCCCTCCGTCTCCCTTCCTAGGCCTCGCCACGTCCACCGCCTTGGTGCTCTCAAGCGGCGTGGTCAATGTGGTCAACGACATTCCACCGGAAGAGTACTGTACGTGGAGAGGCTGACAGCAGGGTCCACGGCCACAGCCCAGTTTTTTTATGATTTGCCAAGTAAGTCGCTTTGGCAGGCCTGTAGGGCTGCAAATCTTTCAAAACGAGGAGAGCTTTCATTCGGCTGGCCGAGAAAATGGCCCATCAGTAATGAGAAATGGATTGTACATTTTTAAAACACATCAAACCGGCAATTAGTTTCAAATATCTTTTTTTTCATTTCAAGATTTTAAATTACATTAATTTTTATGGGTGGAGAATTTGTTGGATTTTATATTGATATACATTTATTTTTAAAATCAGTTTGAATGTGAGTCGAAATTTCGGGATCAAAAACAGTTCGGACCGCAGCGAAATATGCAAAATTTTGTATAATTTTTTAACTGTGGCCACAATATGGGCTGTAATGCTAACAAAAAGAATATGGGCTCCAAAAAAACCATAAGAATTAGCAAATGGGCTGTAAATTATTAGAAATAATGGCAGATGGGTCAGATGTCTGTTTTCCATAGATTTGAGGCTTTCCTAAAAGGTTGATGCATTGCAAAGGATCGTTGGATGGCCATCCAACGGCCGTCGGCTTCTTCAATCTCTCGCTTCCTCGCCCAAATTGCCAAACAAGCGCCATGGACTTCCTCGCCTCCTCCTCCCTGCTGGCCGGTCAGGCGACGCTGCAGCCTCACCGCCCCACCAGATTCCCATCGCTGGCCTAGCCATCCTCTACTCACCCACACCGCCGTTATTCTCCGCGACGGCAGACGAACCATGAAACCTCAGACAACAGATTCTCCGCTGGGAAACAACCGCCGAGTATTCCTCGTGATCCGTGTCATCCCTTCCTAGGCCTCGCCGCCCACCGCCGCAGGTGCTCTCGGCGCGGCGTGGTCAATATTGTCAACGACCGACTTCAATCGGAAGAGTACCGTGGCGGAGATGCCGATACCTGGGTCCACGGTCGCAGCAAGGAAGTGCCTCCTTATTATGCGCAAATAATTATTCCTCCACCGAAAGCGGGACCCACCGGACGGCCACCGATTTCGTGAAAAATGTTTCTCGACCGCCGGGACCCACCAGTACACCTTCACACGCAAGGAAGTGCGTCCGCAAAACAAAACAAAACACCGCTTCGATCGCCGGGACCCACCAGCTACATCTTCGCACGCAAGGAAGTGCGCCCGATAAAAAACACCGTCCCTCGACCATCGGGACCCACCAGCTACATCTTCGCACGCAAGGAAGTGCTCGATAGTCGGACCCACCTGGTCGGCGCACGAAGCGTTGTCATTCTGGTCGAGAATGTACGCACATACCGGTCGCCAGAGGCGCGCACGTAGCATGTACACGCATATACAGCCGCCAGGTGCAAGAAAGAAAATACGCCACGATGTGTACATACGGCGGGTCTCGAACGCCTATCACAGACACGCACAGCCGTGGCTCGTGGTACATGGCTGGGCCTGAACGGAGAAACAAAGGTCGCTGCCGTGTTCATGGGGAGGCAACGGGTTGCGCCAGATTCATGGGGAGGCAACGGAATGCGCCGTGTTCATCGGGAGGCAACGAACGCTGGAGCCAACCGCCGGGTCGAACGGAATGCGTGGTCGTGTTCATCGGGAGGGCTTGGACGGAACAGCGATGGAAACGAGGCTTGGCGCATCGCCAACGGAGGAAACGGACTTCCCACGCTCGAACGGGTCCCGTTGATCGAGGGGTGTGGCGCATCGCAAAACGGACTAAACGGACCTCCCACGGTCGAAACAGGGGTCCTGCTGACCGAGGGGTGTGGCGATCGCAAAACGGACGAAACGGACTTGTGTTGGAGCGCCACGGTCAAACGGGGTCCCGTTCATCGGGAGGGTGTGGCGCATCGCAAAATGGGACCTGTGGGATACTGCTCATCTCCACCGCCGACCTCCTCCAAACTTCCACGGGCACTCGTCGACCTCCTCTAGCCTCCACGGCCCTGCTCATCCAGCCTCCACCGCGCTACTCCACCGCTCACTGCTCATCCAGCCCTCCACACCACGGGTCCTGCTCAACCACCCTCCACGGGCATCCCTCCACCGCCATCGCTCATCCAGCCCTCCGCACCACCGGGCCCTCGCTCAACCACCCTCCACGGGCACCCTCCACCGCTCATCGCTCATCCAGCCTCCACCACACCACGGGTCCCGTTTCATCCAGAGGCAACGCCATCGCCATCGCTCATCCAACCCCCCCCACCCTCCCCGCAACGCCAATCGCTCATCCCAGGCATCGATCGCTTCGCTTAGCGTAGTAGCGGCGAATCGCCGATCGGGTTCGCTAACAGCCATCGAACGATCGCCGGGTTCAAGAACGTAGCTTGCAAAGGCAATCGCCGGGTTTAGTTAGAGCCCAACGCCGCCGGTTCAAGAGCTAACACCCGCACACACGAAAGTGTACGGTACAAGAGAAACGCGATCGCCGCCCCGACCTCCCACCGTGAATCGGAACTCCCAAATTTTCCTCCCTCGCTTCTACCACGGTTTTTCCGTCATGGACGGCCCAAAGAATGTCATGCAGCTGCGCCTCCGCCCTGCCCAGACGAAAATCCCATTTTCTCGTCATGATTTTTGTCATAGAAGTAGGAGCCCACCATATCTATAATGATACCGGTTTTGTCACAATTATCGCTATAGAAGTGTCATATGTATGATGTAAAAAATTTCGCTCGCCCAAAATGTCACGGATGTGTCTTTTTTTAAGTGAGACTTTCTTCTTTTTGTCTTCTCCACATAACCCCATCATCATATTCTATTCCACCTATAGTGCTATAACCATGGCTTGCGCCATGTATTATGCGTGAGGGTTGAAAAGGTCAAGCGCTGCTAAAAGTATGAACCAATTGCTCCGCTTGTCATCGGGTTGTGCCCGATGTGAATATTTTGTGTGGTGAAGATGGAGCATAGCTGCACTATATGATTTTGTAGGGATAACTTTCTTTGGCCATGTTATTTTGAAAAGACATGATTGCTTTATTAGTAGGCTTGAAGTATTATTGTTTTTATGTCAAATGATAGACTATTGCTTTGAATCACTGTGTCTTAATATTCATGCCATGATTAGATACATGATCAAGATTATGCTAGGTAGCATTTCACATCAAAATTATCTTTTTATCATTTACCTACTCGAGGACGAGCAGGAATTAAGCTTAGGGATGCCGATACGCCTCCGTCGTATCTATAGTTTCGATTGTTCCATGCCAATATTATTCAACTTTCTTATACTTTTGGCAACTTTTTATACTATTTTTGGGACTAACATATTGATCCAAAGGTATAAGTTGCCGCCTCGTTTGTTGCATGTTTTATGTTTCGCAGAAACCCCATATCAAACATAATCCAAACGGGATAAAACGGACGGAGAATATTTTTGGAATATTTGGAGAATATGGGAAGAAGAATCATATGTAGACGGTGCCCGAGGGGGATGAGGCAGGGGCACGCCTGCCCCTCTTGGGCCTCTCGCAATGCGTTGCTGCTCTTCTTGGTCAAGAAGAAAGCTAATTTTCGTAAGAAAAAATCTCGCAAGGTTTCACCATTCGAGTTACGGATCTCCATATATATACTAAACGGTGAGAGGGCAGAACACCAGAACGCAGAAACAGAGAGAGACAGAGAGACAAATCCAATCTCGGAGGGGCTCTCGCCCCTGCCACACGATGGAGACCATGGACCAGAGGGGAAACCCTTTCCCATCTAGGAGAAGGTCAAGGAAGAAGAAGAAGGATGGGGCTCTTCCCTCGCTCGGTGGCGCTGAACGCCACGGGCCATCATCATCACCGCAATCTTCACCAACACCTCACATCTTCACCAACATCTCCATCACCTTCCCCCCTCTATCTACAGCGGTCCACTCTCCCGCAACCCGCTGTACCCTCTACTTTAACATGGTGCTTTATGCTTCATATTATTATCCAATGATGTGTTGCCATCCTATGATGTTTGGGTAGATTTTCGTTGTCCTATCGGTGGTTGATGAATTGCTATGATTAATTTAATTTGCTTGTGGTTATGTTGATGTGCTTTGGTGCCATCATATGAGCGCGCGCGTGGATCACACCATAGGGTTAGTTGTATGTTGATAGGACTATGTATTGGAAGGCAAGAGTGACAGAAGCTTCAACCTAGCATAAAACTGATGCATACGGGATTGAAGGGGGACCAATATAACTTAATGCTATGGTTGGGTTTTACCTTAATGAACGCTAGTAGTTGCGGATGCTTGCTGATAGTTCCAATCATAAGTGCATAGAATTCCAAGTCAGGGATGACATGCTAGCAGTGGCCTCTCCCACATAAAACTTGCTATCGGTCTAGTAAAGTACTCAATTGCTTAAGGACAATTTCGCAACTCCTACCACCACTTTTTCACACTCGCTATATTAACTTTAGTGTGTCTTTACATAACAACCCCTAGCTTTTATTTACGCCTCTTTATATTCTTGCAAACCTATCCAAAACACCTACAAAGTACTTCTAGTTTCATACTTGTTCTAGGTAAAGGAACGTTGTTTATCGTGAGAGTTGTATCGGTGGTCGATAGAACTTGAGGGAATATTTATTCTACCTTTAGCTCCTCATTGGGTTCGACACTCTTACTTATCGAAAGAGGCTACAATTGATCCCCTATACTTGTGGGTTATCACCATCCACTTGAGGGAAAATTGCTATCGTCCCCACAAAACTCATATTTGAGGCCCAACAAGATTCTACAAGAATAAAGTTGCATAGTAGACATCGATGGTTGGGCGGATATGATCATTAATGTACTTTGCTGATTGGATCTGATCGCTTTGTATTTTTTTCCTCGCTTACACATAGCTTTGGTCTTATATGACTTTGCTATTTGCTGGCAGGTTTTTGTGTGCGTGTGTTAGTGTTGGCTGTGTGCATTCTAGTTATGCAGAGGCCGGGTGTGCTCATTGTGTTTGTATCCTCTTGATGCTCCATTTTGAGCCAATAAAATTCACCCTTTATTGAAAAAATTCTCTCCCAGCTAAAAAAAAATCCTCTGGACTCTACAGGCTTGTGTGCTTCCCGCCTCCGCCTCCTTCCCCTATTCCTTCTTATGTTGCTTGCTAAATAAGTTAACCGGATGTGGTTCTAGGCTTATTATGTTGATGAACTATTATACAAAAGTTTTTTTTTGTTTATGGACTACTCCTAAGGGAAATAACTACAGCAGCGCAACACGTCAGTTGGGTGATAATCTAAAAAAATCGACCACCTCGGCAGCCATCGGAGGGAGCCTTGAATAGCCATCTTATCTCTCGCAAGCCTTTGCAACAAGGCTAGTGTTGCGCTTGGCCCTAAGAGCCTTGTTGCAATCTTTCCCCAAACCGTCTTTTCCTTTGAAACAAGACTCGTGTTCCGCTGACCTCTACAACAGAGCCCTGCTGCAATCTCCCATCAATCATTTTTGGCACTTGATCATGTCCGATCAGATGTTACCATTGCAACAAGACTCTTGTTGCAAACATTCGCTGTAACAGACCCTTGTTGCGTAACCATCTTCGCTTGTGTCTGCCGCCATTGTAGCAAGACCGTTGTTGCAAACTTTCATTGCAAAAGACCGGTTGCAAAAGCATCTCCGCCATGTTCGCTACCATTGCAATAAGACCCTTGTTGGAAAACTTCATTGCAACGGGACCCTTGTTGCAAAAGCATCTCCGGATCGTGGTTGTGTATGTTGCCATTGCAGCGGCTGGTTTAGTTCAAGGGTCATGCGATGGACGGAAGGCACCTCCGCCTTGTTGTACCTTGCCTAGAACAGGCACATCTTCTCGATTTTTCTCAAGTGAGCAAAGAACAAAAGTGGTTGGTGGGCCATGGCGAAGAGGCACACACACGTTAGGCACCGCTAGAAAAGGCACACAAACACATGAAGTTGGAGTTGGTTGTTAGGCCATGGTTGAGCCAGGAGGCGATTGCCCTGTGATACGCAGGGGGGTCGGGGGAGATGACGATGCAAAGGGGGTGGATAAGGTTGCAAATTGGGACGCATGGGTGGTTGCCGAACGGATGAGGTGGAAAACCAGGAACACATGATCTAGCTTCAATTCGACGGCCACGCACATGACCGATGCGAGCTTCGTATCAACTGGATGATGTGATGTGTTCTCCAAAATAATTATAATGAATTTTGTCCAAAACTGTGTTTGCAGAATAACCAAGTTAAGCACTAAAACACAAATATGGAAAATCTCATCACATTGTCCCGTATGTAATTAATTACGTTAGGAAAATCAAGATAAGTTGGATATTTTATTGATAATGATGTAAGACATTATTTTTTAGCAAAAGTAGCAGAGAGGCTCCCACCGCGCCATTTTCAGATTATAAGATGGCGCTTGGTTTTGGCCTAAGCTTACCTTGCCAGATTTTTGTCTAGTGGAAAGTTTGGTTGAAGTTATGTTAGCCAACAATTTGATGAGCATTGACAAGAAAATTTAGTTAGAACGGACAAAGATCACCGACATGCTAATATTATTTACTACGATTCAACTCAAAATCCCATAATAAATTGTCTTCATGGGATCTGTAAGGTAAGATCACTTAATTTTGCTAGTGTTAGCACTTTGTGTTGGCTCTTTTGTATCAAATACGTTAATGATGTGGTACCGAACAAAATGATTGTTTTTAATTTTTACAGGACATGCATGCACTTGTCTATCAATTTGCTAATTTCTTGCATGTTGTGATCAATGTTGTATTAATAGGATAATAAGTCGGAGCAAGTAGAGCATCTATGTTGCTACATATGTGGCATTTAGCAATTCAGTTTGTAAGAGCAACTCTGGTAGAGTCATACGTTCCATCCCTACATAATAATTGTTAACATGAAGGCTAGAGACGCGAGAATTTACTATAGCGGATTCTCCATACCTTCCTCTATCTCCATAATTTTGGGAGGGAGCTCCAAAAAGAGGGTAGAGCTTCTATATCGAAGGTTATGGGGGTGCAATATAGTGCACTTCAAATCCAACTGATTTTTTGTTCTCACACAAAAAATCTAACTGTTTTAGTTCACTAAACTTCAGCAACTCCTGCTTACTTGTGTTGCAACTCATACCACTATACCAGTCCCAAATGCACCAAACCCACTAGCAAGCCAACCTGCCCATTTGCATGGTAAGCTACTAAGCTTCATCCGCTCACCACAGACTCCAACTCGCCCTGGTCGATGGAGGTATGCCACGCCCCGCTGCTCGCGGCGCGGCCGGCAGCACGGCTCAGACGCCGGGCGCCTGCATCGGCCGTGTAGCGGGTCTCCTGGGTCGGTCGGTGTGCGCGCCTGGCGCCTGGGTGTAGCGTGACGCTTGTGGGTGAGCGATGCTACCGATCAAAGCTTGGGGAGTCGGTGACAAACGTTTCCATTTATATTTATCTATTATGGAAAAGATGTGGCTATATAGTGATGATGCTTCCATAGTTCATGCCAACCTCCTGTGCCCCACCTTGCACCTCCTCCATCCAGATCCGGGGGTCGCCGACAACGACCGAACGACCCCGAGCCGTTCTCCCCGATCGCCGTGCCGAGCTCCCTCAGCGCCCTTCCCCCCTCTCCCCGGCCGCGCTCTTCACCAACCCAGGTCCGCCGCCACCCATCTCCTCCTCCATATCAGATCCGCCGCTCCCACCTTCCGCCGCGCCGTTGACCACCTCCCTCCGACGACCTCGTCCCGCGCCGTGTCGCGGTGTCGCGCCGCCAGACCCCGCAGCCTGACGCTGACCTCGGATGGCCAAGGCCGCATGCGTGGGCGCCGCCGGCGAACTCCTGGACGACCTCCTCCTCCTCGTCTTCGAGCGCTTGCCGGGCGTCCAGGACCTCCTCCGCTGCGCAGCCACGTGCAAACAGTGGCTCTGCCTCATCAAAGACCCGGTCTTCCTCCGACGCATCGGCCTCTGGCCGGAGACAGCGCCCCGCCCCTCGGTCCTCGTCGGCATCTTCTACCAGAACGTAGCGGCTAGCGCGATTCAGCCCGTGAGAAGGATACCCGACAGTCCTCCCCAATTCTTGAGCCTTCAGGCTGGCGGCGGCCATCTCACCTTCGACTCCTTCGTCGCCAACGACGACGGGCTCTTCAACTTTGCAAGGCCACTGGCATCACGCCGTGGTCTTCTCCTCGTGCGCATCCTGCTGCCTACCCCGGCCGACCCCCAACGCCGTGAGAAGCTCCATCTTGCAGTGTGCCGCCCTCTGATCGACAAGCGGGTAGGCATTTGCTCCCACAGCCTCCCTTCTTGGTAAACCATGGATTTGTGAGAGGGCACCTAACTGGCTGTGCTCTTCTCACCGATGAGGACCACAGAGCCATTGATGATTTGGATCAGCAACGACAACATCCGTCGTTTCAGGTCGTCTTGACTTACTCAGCCGCCAACAGAGTCATGTATGCCTGTGGGTACTCCTCTGCCACAGACAGTTGGAGCACGCCCATCAAGTGCCACCAGGTTTCACACCTCGTCAGGTGTGGACCGTATGCCGGCGTCGTCACCTGTGGCACCGTGCACTGGCTGTTCACAGACCAGAGAAGCTTCTACACACTCAATGTCAGTGTCGCCACGGCACATGTCTCATTGACCAAGATCCCCATCAACGTCCACGCTGGTGAGCAGCGGCGGCGAAAAGCCGCTTTCCATGTGTCACCGGAGAAAGAAAGCTTTTGTGATCATACGAGATGATGGTGTGCTAGAGCTTTGGGCCAAGCAAGGGCAAGATGACAATGATCATGGAGGTGCAGGAGGGTGGTTGCGCCTGAACTGATAAATCTAGGAAGCGGTGATAAAATAAACCTTGTCTTCTTCAAGGAGAGGAGAGGTGCCATGCTCGTCGAGCAGGGTGGTGCTTTCTTCACCATTGATCTCAAGAGTAAGGAAAAGGCGCTATCGATCTCAAAGGCGAGGAAATGGAGCATGTCAGGGGCATCTGCAGGTTTCAATGCATCGCTGTAGTAGTAGTTGGTGTAGTGGATTTCACTGCAGCTGGGGGAAGATCAGTCCTTGCGCGTATAACAAGCCTGTGCTGTACGAGGTGGATTGGATAATTGAGGCAAGATGAGGGCAGATTGAGTCGACAATTTCTTAAAAACTTGTGCACACAGCATGTTGGATTTAAAGTTATGAGTGCCAATAAATCGGAGGTGCTGGAATAAACGCATAATAATGCACTGGAATAACAGCTGGTGTTTCTTTTTGGGGTGCATGTGTTAATTCCACCTGCATTCATTCTGACTGTTCTGTTTGGCTCAGTAACTACAACCCCCATGTGTTTTCACTTCTGAATCTATCTAGGCTAGAAATGCAATATCAGTGCCTCACTGTAATTTCATCGACATTGTGAATTGTATTTATTGTATGTCTCATGATGGATTTGAGCAATGTGGTTAAATTTGAGGTGCAAATTAGGAACGGTCTTTATCTGCCAGGTTGTTTGGCTGTGAATTGACCAAAATATGACCCGAGTTGGCATGCCATGATCTACCACAGGCACAGCACCGACCCAATCTGGTCAACAAAACCAAACTTGGATCAGTGATGCTTGCAAGTTGAGGCTACAGCATGTAAGTACACTTAAAAGTAAGACATCTAGTAGAACTGATCTCTGTATAGTTTGCAGATGTTGCAGAAAGAAATATACCCAGCAAAAGCTTTCTTCCTGGTCGTCTTTGGTTGATACTGGCACAGATTCTTTTGTTTTCATCCATCTATAAGGCTAAAAGTATGCAAGTTGTCAACAGTCTTAACGCTTCAGTTATAATGTTATAATTGATCGTGTGTTTTCTTTGTCAGGTTGACAAGGATGCAAATGATGTGCTATGAGAGAAGAAGCCGGATTCCCCACAACCCAGTCTGATGAAGATGAAGATGAAGAAGAAGAAACTGATGAAATGGTGTGCCATGAAGAAGTTGTCTGAAAATAGTGTTGATGCTGAATAAAAGCGTCACCTGCAGTATCCTTGCTAGTATGTCTTACTGCATTTTCCAGCCTTGTTGAAGATAGTAGAGTTGGTAAAACAAGCAATGCCGTCAAGGATCCGCATTGTTTCGACAACAGGCTTTATCTCATCTCTTCCCCTGACTTTTTCCTTCCCTGGCGCCCCAAGTCATTATCCAAAGAAACCGAATGAAGTGGATGTAACCTTGCACTGCTGACTACGCAAGCATATGCGACTATGCAAGCGTGCTTCCAATCAGTTCAGTAATTCAGTTCGTTCCTTGGCTCTGACCACACCAACCCCAGGTAATCTTATCTCGGAGCCCGTCAAAACAATCTTCCTTTAACTAAAGCAAATATTGACAGAATCGTGATCTCTCATAATACTAAAAGCTTTGTGTGACATCCAATGCAGAAAAACTGGACGCCCGGCCCGGCATGGCGCCTCGCTCACCGGACCGGTCCGTCCGGCCAAGCCTAGCTTCACCACCAACCCCGGCTTTGGAGTCGCCTGAGTTTATTTATAGCGGCTACATCCACTCCCCAGGCAGACCAGCACTAGTTGACTTGATCATCACACACGCAGGCACGAACGGCGGGCGATGGCCTCCACCAAGAGCTGGGCGCACGAGATCGAGGCGTCCGTGGCGGCGCCACGGCTGTTCCGCGCCGGCGTCATGGACTGGCACACGCTGGCGCCAAAGCTCGCCCCGCAGGTCGTCGCCAGCGCCCACCCCGTCGAGGGCGAGGGCGGCGTCGGCAGCGTCAGGCAGTTCAACTTCACCTCAGGTACGTACCACGTACATTCAGTTCAACTTCAGCGTCAGCAGGCATGGTGACACGCAAGTTGGCTGAACTTGCATGCAGCCATGCCCTTCAGCGTGGTGAAGGAGAGGCTGGACTTCCTGGACGCGGACGGGTGCGAGTGCCGGTCGACCCTCCTCGAGGGCGGGCACGTCGGCACGGTCATCGAGACGGCCACGTCGTGCATCAAGGTGGAGCCGGCGGCAGGCGGCGGCAGCGTCGTCAAGGTGAAGTCCACGTACAAGCTGCTGCCGGGCGTGGGGGAGGCCCAGTACGAGGTCGGCAAGGCCAAGGAGTCCGTCACCGCCATCTTCAAGGCCGCCGAGGCGTACCTCATCGCCAACCCGGACGCCTACAACTAAATCGACAATCTTTGTGTGCTTTCTTCCCATTCCAATAAGGCTGCTCCGGCCTCCAGGTGGGCTGAGGATAAACTAGTATAATAAAAGAACAACCTCAAGAGATGTGTTCTTGTGCTTGGGTGAGCTGGTGAGGCAAAATTTCGTGTTTTGACCTTTTTGGTAAGAAATTCAGGATCTGACCCCGTTTGAATTTTTTTTGAGATTTGACCCTTTTCCCTACCGCCAGAGCTCCTGGCGGTAGGGTTACAAAGCCTCCCTGACGGTAGGAAACTTATCCACGTCAGCGCGCGGAGACGGCGCCGTCCCCCCTCCGTCGCACCCTATCGCCAGGTGCCCGGGCGGTAGGCTGTGTAACCTCACCACTGAGTTCCTCGGCGGAAGGGTCCGGATAGTTATTTGGTCCGAGACCCCAGCGCCCCTTCCCTTCTCCCCACCCCTCCCCTCCCCCAAGTCGGCAGTTCATCCATTTTCTCCCTCAAGTCGCGCCTCTCTCCCTCTCTCATCTCCTCCACTCTCCTCCGATCTCCACCGCTTTTCACCGCTTTATGGATCGAGGTGGTCCCAAGAGAGAAACGAAGCTCCTCCGATCCCTTCAATTAGTTTTTGCAAACTTGCTTCCGATTCGATGCATTATTTGCTTGAAATCCTCATGTTTTTGAACTTAGATTGGATTTTTTCACCTAAGATTGATTGTAGTTGTAGTTCTTAGTTCTTTAGTACTCGTGGTATTGGATATGAACTCAAATCAATAGTTCATATGTTAGTGTGAAGATGAATTCCTAGTTCATAATTTATTTTGTTAAAAATTATGATGTAATGTTGATATGAGGATGAACCCTAGTTTGATGATGCATGTTGATATGATGATATGATCTAGTGTGAAGCTGAACCCTAGTTTGATGATTCATATTGATATGATGATATGAAGATGTTGTTTGGAAAAATTATTTAAAATATGATGATATGATGTATGTTGGAGGATTTTTTGATATGATGCATGTTGATATGATTTGATCCATCATGTGTAGTAGATGTTGTTGGAGAAATATGCTTAAAATTTTATTTTGATATGATGCATGTTGATATGATTTGAGTTCATCTTTTGCTTATGTGTGCTTTACGCTTATGGTGCTTTTGTTTATGAAATTTTATTAAGGCGGCCACCTCTTGCGGACAACATCGGCCCACGGTACTGCATGCTGGACTGGGCATTCGGCTAAGGGTCACCGTGCCCGTTTCATAGAGAACGGAGAGGTAAGTTATATGAATGAAATTTTGATCCAAGTTTTCGGATTGACAAAAATAATTTCCTAACTTTTGGCGTTCAATTTTTGACAGATGCTCCAGCCACTGCGCATGAGGGGTCATGGGGTTCATGGGCATATGGACTACGACGAGCGCTACGCGCCGTTCTTCAAGAGAGCCCGGCTGTTGGGTTTTGTGTTGCAGTTCAAGCGCCACCGCCGACGCTTGTTCACGCAGCTCGATAGCGTTGATTGACCGGGTGGCACCGGAGACCCATTCTTTTCATCTGCCATGCGGAGATGACGGTGACCTCGAGGACCGGAGATGATTACCGCCATGCCGACGAGGGTCATGCACTCATCGGTCGAGTGGAGAGGACCAACTGGTAGGAGAGGGTCACCACCTCATCGGTGACCGCCGGTGCCAAGAGTAACCGACATCTGTTGCCGCTGATCTCGCTCTCGAGCACCGAAGACATGCCCCAAGGCGCAGACGAGGCGATCGTGGAGTGGTACGCGAGGGCCTATCTGTGGTATCTTCTCACGGAGGTCGTGTTTTCGACAGCTCAGAACTCGCCACCTGGTCGATATGTTCTTCCTAGCCGACTGGGATGCAGGGTACAGTTGGGGGACCGCATCTCTCGCCTACCTATACCGTTCGGTAAGAGAGTGTCTAATTGCCTGAGACTCGGTATGTTGTCAAAATTGACAGCGTGCCGAGGATCAAAATCTCGCTTATAACATATCGCCGCTCCTAAACAGTGGCGGGCGTCCGGCACACCGGGCTGATGAATATGCCGAACTAGAGTGGCAACTTGACGAGGCGGATGCGCACTTCGCTACTGGTCAATAAACGGTTTGACGAGTCACAAGGTATGCGATTTCACGCTGGAGACCTGGTAAGGAGCTTGACGCCCATGCCTTACTACTTGTATGCTTAATGCGATGGTGCCGCTGTCATGGAGGAGCTGCGGCGGAACTCGCCGAGCGAAAGAGCAAGCTGTAAATAGTACGCGTCGCTTAAGGGCGGTCAAGAGCTAGAAGCCGAACGGGCTGCTCACCGCCAAGCAAAGAGGAAATGGTCGATATGGCGTAAAGTTGAAGAATACTACCGATCGCTGCGAGGTTCTTGAAAAGAACGCTGCGGAGCAAGAGGGTCTCAAAAAGGCCGCCGCCAATCCAAGGATGCCCGCTCGCTTTGAGAGCTGCGGCGAGGAGCTGAGTCAGCCGGGCTATTGCGGCCGGAAAATCGCTTCACGCGGAGGAAATATACGGATCCGGTATGCCTGCTGGACAAGTTGTGGAGTTCGAGGATGCTTATCCGACTTAGCGGCGAAGGCCGCATGGACGCGATTGAGCACTTCCGAGGCCGGCGGGGCACGTATGGAAGAGCTATAATGGTCGCAATTCCATAGTTCGAGCGCCTCTTCCGCTGACCGATCGGTTGGCCGAATGGGCCGAGCTGAATCGATTATCCGGACTTGCCATGAAGCATGTCATGACTCATTTGTGGCCGGGCGGACCTCAGCCAAGAGTTATTTTGGTTTAGTGCAGCAGCCTTGGTGCGGTATCAGACGACGCAATGAAGCGGGTCGGCGGTATTGAGGGAGCGCTGATGGCTTTGGCCCGTGTCAAGACATATCAAGTAGATGAAGGCCACCGACGCTGCATCCCAAGATTCGGATGAAGTCGAGTACCGCCGAGCACTACTTTGAGGAAGTCTCCGCAGGCGCTGCTTAATAGAGACGCAGTGTCAAGGATATTATGTTTAAATGACATGTATGATTTATGAAAACAATGTTTCAATATAATATAAGAGCTTTTTATACTTGTGCGCTCAAGTAGTAAACTACCCCTCAGGCGGCCGCTTATGTATATGTATATATAACTGAAAGATGGCAGTCCTGGCTTCAGCCCCCATGCACATAGTGCGGGGTGTTTGCAAAGAAGGCGCTTTTTCACACTTAATCCAACGCCTTGGTCCTGTTAAGGAGGTGGTAGCGAGCAAACTAGGCAACCGGACTATAATGCTTTATCACTTTCACTTAGCCATAGGAGTTCGAGGGTGGGGCTACTATATAGCCTCTGGGCACCGCACTCTCCCGAATTCAAAAGCGATGTGCCTCGATCAAAACCGTCCTTCGTTAATGCGGTGGAATTCTAAACATTCCTGAGTCATCGAGTGGTTGACCAGCCTCGCTATATCATGACAGCCGCCGCTTTCATCGAGGTGCTCGCCCGCCGAACCGGGCACAATCGCAGAGTTCTCCGGTGCCGCTAGCCGATAGAACGGAACGTAAGGCAGCAAAACACGTGAGCCGGGCAAACCCAACATTTGACCAAAGACATGATTCGAGCTGATGCATATAAGGCCTAACTCGAGACGCCGAATACTCCCTAGGTATTAGGTCTTTATAAAACGGGCGATTAGTGCCCTAAGCCCCGTGTCCGTGCACGCGCGAAAATTCGGTGCGGCCAATGCCAAAACGCCAGCCTCCTCCTCGGTTATAGTAAGAAACCGGGATGTATATCAACAAGAGACAAGAAAAGGTTTACGCAGGGTCTTAATCAAAAGAATCCTTGCAACGGGTCCCTATCGCACGCTCCCGCTCGTGTTCCGCTGTGTCGTATCCTCGACGGGTGTAGCACGTTGTTCATCCGTAAAAGAGAGGAACTTAGTTTGGAAGAAAAAGATCGTATGAAAGAATGTACTTTATATTAAATAAGGTAGTACGGTTCAAGGAGTGAATAAAATTGAGCTTTATTGTCTCTTGTTGTACATGCATGCAACCCTTGTATGGGGGCATGCCGCTAGTAGGCGCCGGACTCGCCTAGCCGTGTCCGTGTTTGAATGACCTATTCAGTTCTTTGACTAGCGAGCCGGATGGGTGGGGCTGTCAAGGCAGCCTCACATTCCTCCGTGCTCGAGTAACACTTAATACCCTTTAATGAGATGATGCCGCTGGACCGGCATTTTAAGTATAAGAGATGCATAATGCGGTATTATGTTAAAGCGGCGAAGCTTCAAGGTCCCAATAGTGCTTGATGGCTACTTTTAAACGGGCGATATGGAAGATTAACTTTTCACGACGGAAGTTGTCGGATGAACCGAACACAACTTCTACCAAAGATGGAGCCCGCATAATGGGCATATGGGCTCGCATTACTCCTTTAAAGGAGGTGTTACTACGGCAAATTTTGGTTGGTCTATCCCCATCCTCATGGATTGTGTCCTCGACATATCGTTTTATGTCATCGCCACCATCCATGAGGACTTGTGTAAATTGGAATCCGTCCGATTATAGGATCCAATATCAAGGTTAGTCCATCCTGCTCCGGATACTTTAGGAATAGTCCCGATGGTCGAAGGTGATTGGTTTTGACAACCAGTGTTGGTAATTCGCTAGGGTAGTTTGTGCGCGCAGATTCTAGTGGGCTCCGCCTGTTTTTCCCTTTGATCACGTGAAGTGAGTTTACTGTTTTAACCTCTTGTGGGAAATTCTTTTGTTTTCCGGGCTCGCTGGTGTTGCTCGTCATCGCTTTCACTTGGTGTGTCGAGCCCTTGTGTTCGGGCGCTGAGTCTGCCGGACCGTTTGAAGACACAACAATTTCGTGGGTATGGTTTGCGTGCCTCCCGAGTACTGTGGATTTGACATATCTTGTCCAAGATTTTGTTTGTTGATAGCTCATCGCTATTGTCCTTAAGGGCAGTTTTTTATTGTTCTGCCGTGAGCTTTTGAATCCGCATTGATCGCCGCGCTTTTGGACCATTCCTTTAATCCGGCGCTGGTCCTTGTTGCGCCGTGGTTTCGCTTCCATCCCCGACTTCGATGTACTTGGGTCACTGGTGTGCATCTTGCTAGCCAGCTATCCTCTCCCGCAAAAGCGGGTCATGAGGCTTGTTAATGCGGCTATTGTTCTTGGCTTTTCTTGGCCGAGGTGTCTGGCGATCCATTCGCCCCTGACGTTGTGTTTGAAGGCTGCTAAGGCTTCAAGTCCTGGACAATGACTATTTGGTTCTTTTTAGTAAGGAACCTGTTCCTGCACTTTTCGGCTGACTCTCCGGCTGTTGAGTTATGTGACTTAGATCGCTCAGATCCCGAGGGCGGACATAGGTCCCCGAAATTTGCCCAAACACGCCCCGAGCTCTTCCCAGCCCGATGGTGTTTTCGGGAGGCTTTAAGCCAATGCCGAGCTAGCCTTTGAGTTTGAGGGTAAGTATTTTATGGCGGAGATCATCTCCTCTAGCCATGTGTATGTGGAGGATGTAATCCTCAATCCGCATCTGTGGTCTGTTGTTCCGTCAGATGCCTCTATGTTTACGGGTTTGAACTCACTGAAATTCATGATCCAAAGACCTCATCGCTGAAACATAGGGATGCGCGCGCTCGTATTTGGGTGTGCCGTGATGTTCGGATATTTGGCGGTTGCATTGCTTTGAAGAGATTGCTTTCGCCCATAGACGGACCTAATCGGGCCATCCTTTTGATGTGAATCTTATGCGGATCGCCATCGGCTTGTGTGCGCGCCAATTGCCGCCTTTTTTACCGGGGTCGCCCATCCACCGGTGGCCTTTCTTATTTTTGATTGTGGGGTTTCTATGGCCTCCTCATCAAATTCGGGCAGTAGTTTTCTTTGTAGTTTCTTGTTCGCGATCGTCAGCCAGATTTGTTCAAGGTGTTGAATACTCGCTCCATCTGATTCTCGAGTGCATCTTCCGCTGTTTTGAGCTTCCGCTTCGCTTTTTCAGCTACGCAAAGGGCGACGAGCCTTTTGTGGAGGTTATTATGTTCCAACAATTTATCCGGCGTGAGATCGTCCCGATCTGTTGTCTTCGCCGGGACGGGTTGTTTATCCAAGTTGTCCTGTTCGGACGATTGCTCGATAGCATGTTCGTCGCCCACCGGTTCGCCCCGCTCTATGGCTGGGTCTTTGTTGAGGCGGGACTTGGTTCGGCGCTTACGCTGCCGCTTTGACTGCCGAGGGATTTATCCTTCGAAGCGCCCCGTTGTTCCTCGCCTTCATTTCCTTTAGGTGTATTCACCATGTATACATCATGGGATGAGGTGGGTTGTCCAGCACCCTATAGGCGCTGGTTCATGGTTGTCTCCTACATCGCCGCCCATACCGCCGATGTCTTCGAGTCGAAATCGAGCACGCCGTAAGCTGGCTGGGGCTACGGGGGTGGTGGGTGGGCGTGAATTTCTTCGACGCCTGCATCCCAACCTTCCCGACCGTAGTCCGCCATGGCTCTTCGGATAAAGAGAGAGACTTTAGTGAATTCAGATGTCGCCAAAGGGCGAGTGCGTAAAGATGTCCGCGCAGTGAACTCCATGACCGGCGCCTGATCGGATTCGATTGGCTAGGGCGCGAGGGTTCGGAGTCCGGAGAGGAGTCCGCACCGGGAGTCACGGCTTCGCAGCGACAGGGATTGTGTTCAGCTTAATCGCCAGAGATTTCAGCCCCGAGGTGGTGTCCAACCAGCCATCCTCGATCGGCGAGATCGGCTTCAATCAATGTTCGAGCGACACTAGTGCGGCCTCCGTGACACCGCTCGGGCGGCAGAGTTAGATCATGCCCATCGAGACAAGGCGCGCTGCTTGGTTGTGGCTCGATCCGTGGAAGAACAAGTCTCCGCGATGTCGGCCGATAATTCAAAGCTTCCAAATCTGACTGATGGCGTGGGCGCGCTTTCGATCGCTCCAGATGGCCAAGTGAATTGGCCCAGCAGCAAAGCCGCCGAATACGTAAGATCTGTCCGGGAGAAAAGTCACACCCTGGACCGCTGCTGTTGTTGATGATCAAGGAGCCATCGGGCCTATAGGTGACGCATACGTAGGAACTCTCAATGAAAGCACCAATGTCGTTGTCAAACCGCGGATCTCGGTAGGGGGTCCCGAATCAAGGCCTAGGCGGATGGTAACAGGAGACAAGGGACACGATGTTTTACCTGTGGTCCGCCCTCTCGATGGAGGTAATACCCTACCCCGCTTGGTTAATATTGATGATATGGGTAGTACAAGAGTAGATCTACCACGAGATCAAGGAGGCTAAACCCTAGAAGCTAGCCTATGGTATGATTGTTGTTCGCCCCACGGACTAAAACCCTCCGGTTTATATAGACACCGGATAGGTTAGGGTTACACGTAGTCGGTTACAATGGTAGGAAATCTACATATCCGTATCGCCAAGCTTGCCTTCCACGCCAAGGGAAGTCCCATCCGCACACGGACGAAGTCTTCAATCTTGTATCTTCATAGTCTTGGAGTCCGCCGTGATGATAGTTCGCTATCCGACACCCCTAGTCCAGACTCCTCGCTGTCCACGACATTTTCTTATATCCGATCCTCATTTGATGTTTTGCAGCTTGACGACGCAACGCAGAGGACGGGAGACAAGTCCAATATGGGTGGCTTTGTCTGGGCCTTCTCCATTTGGATGTGGGAGCGGCTGCCGGTGGGGCGTCGGAGAAGTTGCGAAGACGCCCATGGGAAGACTATGGCGAAGAAGGCGACGAGACAAGAAACCCCACCGTAGCTTACGAGTGGGACGTTGTCAAACTCTACACGGGCCTAAACAAGACTTCGTACAAGACCTACACCAACGAGTTTGGACGCTTTGACGCATACTGTAAGTGCATCTAGTGCCACCCCTAGTTGGTTTTGGAGTATTGACGACAAATTTGGTTGAGGGACTAATGTGTTTGTGAGAATTGCAGATAACACATGTAGTGTCCCTCATTGATTCGGGTTTACCCACCGGAGATGACCCCTAAAATGTATGAAGACATTGACGACAATGGTGGTATATGAAGATATTCATATTGAAGACTATGACATGAGAAGACATTGAGTGAAGACTATGGAGCGCTAAGATCGTGTTGTTTCGTTGTTTTTTTCTTCTTTGTTGAGTCGAGGAACCACCGCATCGCTAAGGGGGTCCAAGTGAACAAAGGCGTAATGACTAAAGTGATGCTCAACCCAAATCCTATGTCTTTGAGCCAAGACAATGAGAGCAAATCTTATCCAGAGTGGATGAGTCAGCTTTGCTTGTAGCCCAAGTAAAGTTGCCGTGTGTTTGAAATTTGAACGTTGGAACACGTGTCGCCCTTAGTGACCTGTGGTCATTTCGACATATCAGGTCGGGTTGCCTAGTGGCTATAAATAGCCCACCCCTACACCATAAATTGGTGGCTGCTCAGAGTTAGTGCACGGCTTTTGTCGCTTGAGAGCAACCCACCTCAAGCCTTTGAGAGAGAGAAACTTATGAGGACAAAGCCCAAACACCCGAGCCAAAGAGTGTTAGGCATCATCAAGTCTTTCTCGTCTCAAGGACTCAAGACTTATTACACTTGAGGACTGTGAATCCTCCAAATTGTTAGGGCGCGCTCGAGCATCCAAGAGTCATTGTGGATCGCCGTGAACGAAGTCTCAGAAGGTTTGGAAGTCTACCTTGAAGACTTACCAGAGTGATTGGGCGAGGACTGTGTGTCCTTAGCTCAAGGGGAATAAGGTGAAGACGCTGTCTTCTCGAAGTTGAATCTCAGCCTCCCTAACCGACGCATAGCTTTCACAAAGAATCGAACTGGTCCAACAAATCATGTGTCTTCAACAAGGACCGGTTCTATCCGCCTCCCTTTACTTAGAGTTTGTCTTCGTGAAGTCATTGCCTATTTGTCGATCTGTTTGACTTCATTGCTTGACTACTATCGTTGGTTGGCTTCATACTATCTTCCATCCCGATCCTTACTATCGAAATGCTATTAGTCTTTGTACTTACACATTACTGCATACTTGACTATGGTTTGCTTGTTGTAGTTTATCTTCGCTGCATATCAATTAGGTCATTTCTATTGTTTGTTTTGAAACTTCCACATCTTGAAGACTTTCATAAAAATCGCCTATTCACTCCCCTCTAGTCGATAACTAGCACTTTCAATTGGTATCGAGCAAGGTACTCCCTTGTTCGTGTGATTCGTTTAACCACCGAGTTTTAGCTATGTCGATCGCAGGATAATCAAAGTCTCCGCTGCTTGCCCCGCTCTCGATGGAACTGAATATCCTCATCGGAAGAATAAGATGCGATGCATCTTGAAGCCATTGATGTCGACTCCGTATGTCGTCAAGAACGGGCGCTCCCAAACCGGTGAAGGTGTCACCCCGCCGATGTCAAGAAGTTCATTCAACTAGACTCGACGCTAAGAACATTATCTCGTGGTCATCCGACCAAAGGACAAGATGGCCGCAGTGAGTGCTCTAGAAACGCCGGTTAGTCCGGGACTGGCTATCCAAGGTCAACGGCGCCTCAACCCGTAGAGATCAAAGGATCGTGTTCTTCGCAACCTCTTCAACCGCTTCAAGAGAAACGATAATGAAAATGTCCAGCTCACGCTTGATCGCCTCACCGACATCACAAATGAGCTTCAGGTTTCTGAGCCACCGAGGTTACCAAGCATGAAATCGCAAGACACTACCGAGATCACTTGACAGCTCCTTTGACACCCTTGCTCTCATGATACAAGAACGCCTCGACTTCAAGACACTCGATCCGTCTGATATACTTGAGAGGCTCAACACACATGAGTTCCAAATTTCTCGAGAAAAGAGATATCTATGGTCCCAACTATGGACAAACTCGCGCTTTGAAGGCAAAAGTTATTTCTCATCCAAGAAGAATCAACCGCAGTTCTCGATGATCCCAAGATATTGGAAAGGAACTTGCTTTGCTTGTGAAGAAGTTCCAAGTTCACTAAGAAGAAGGGCTTCAAAGTCTTCACGATCTAGCTCAAGAAATGATGAAGCTTCCACCATGACTACAAGAAGAGAACATGTCACAAGTGCAAGAAAACCGACACTATATCTCCGAAAGTGTCCACAAAGGGACAATGAGAAGAAGAAGAAGAAGAGCAAGGAATATGATTCGATGACAAGAAGAAGAAGAAATCTTCAAAGTCTTCTTCCAAGTCCTCATCAAAGTCTTCATCTCATAAGAAGAGCTCATCCGCAAGGCTCGTGCTTTGTTGGCAAGGAAATGGATTCAGAGGAGGAGTCTGCTCGAGGAGGCGGAGGTGGAGTCCAAGAGGAGTCCGACCGGCGCTGTAAGTCCGGCTTTACCCACGCCTATGTTGCCAAGTCCATCTTCAACATCAAGACAATGACTTCCACACCAACGCTGAAGCCGATGACATGGACGACCCTGCCCCACCTATCGCTTCATGGCACGTGGTGCCAAGGTAAAATCACGGATGCTTACTTTCAAACATCAAGTGAAGATGACTCGATTGTGAATCCAAGCCCGCCATAAAACACTTGCTAAAATTGCAAATGAACAACAAAAAGCTATGGAACATACTAAAAACTGTTAGACAAAAGCGATGACCTGTTGACGCGAAATGACACGCTCACAGTCCTTAGTTGAAGACATAAAAATCTTCATGCTAAGTACCAAGAACTTGAAAGTCGCCATGAAACGCCTCACCACTCATGAAAAGCTCTCCTATGATTATCTTCAAAGGAAGCAAGAGCTTGAGAAATTGAGAGCGGCTCATGAAGATCTTCAAAAGAGAATGAGTCACTTCACACCAATGATCAGTTCCGCCAGATGGATTTGAACCACCATGTCTAAAATGCCTTGAGCGTGATATCGCTACCTCTGCTGTCAATGTTCAATCTGTCTGCATCGTTGCATTGTCTTCAACTACTAATGTGGTAACTAACCCTCTCATGGAGGATACCACTACTATTGTCGATGAAAATGCTAGGTTGAAGACATTGCTTGAAACAGGATGTATAAAGTCTCAAAGGACATCAAACACTTTATGATGTCCTCAAAAGCGATTCGAACCAAACCCTAGGAAAGAGGGTGTTGTCTGAGAGGAATGAATGTTGATGGTTCCTATCGAAGCCTAAGCAAGATCCCAAAACCACATGGGTTGTCGCTAAGGGACCTTCAAAGGATCCATCCACCTTATATGGCTTTATATGTGCTAATCCTATTATCATTGATGAACCTTTGATGCAAACTATAAGCTGTTCAAGAATCGAATGGTGAAGTGTTTGCTGTGTATATTGGTACTAACCGCAGGAATGGACCACCTATGAGGAAGATCTGTTCCCAAAAGTTGTCTTGAGAATCTTCCAGTGAATGTGATCATGACACCACCGGGAAGAAGACAAACCCTGCACTCTAAGGCGCCATATGGTCCAAAAGCTTCATACGCATGTAGGACTCACCTAAGTCACCCTAACGCCAATGTTTTGCGTGGAAACCGTACTCAAACTTATGAATATGAGCAGTGTCTTCAAACCGCTATGTTCATAGAACAATGAACTTTTCGCTTATTCATGTGAGTATCATTCATCTCCTCAAGGCTATTTGCTAGGGCTCCAAAGTCAAGTTTTCAGATGCTGACTTAGACTCATTGTTTCTAAGCCACCCCTCAAGATGTGGGTGGTTAAGAATAATTAACTTTGTTTTGCAGAAAGGGTCTCCAAACAAATTCAAAGACGCCCCGATGCTATTGTGGGACCTAAAACATCTTGTAGGGCACAAGATCAAATGCCCAAATGGTCTCACTATGTATTTTGTTCCTGAATTGTTTGCCATTCATCCTATCAGTCCTAATCTTGATCTCGAGCTTCAATAATCCTCTTGTCCGTCAAATGTTTATGCTTCACAATACTCTTGGTGAAGCCTATCCCCTAACTGCATCAGTAGGGTAAGACACCTCATGCTTCGTAATGGATTATGGACAATGGATGCACTAGTCATATGATTGGTGATCAAGTCTTCTCATGGACTCAACCTTACGCCCATCGACAAGAGTCACATCACATTTGGCCGACACGGTAAAAGCAAGGTATTGGGTCTAGGTAGAGTTGCAATCTCAAAGGATCAACACATGGATAAGTGATGCTTGTTGAATCCCTTGGTTTCAACTTAATGTCCGCTGCCTCGATGCTTTGTGACTTGAACATGATTGTGCTATTCGAAAATATCGCTGCTTTTGTACTAATGGAATCGACAAGTCTCTAGTCTTTGAAGGGTATCGAAAGATGATCTATATATGGTAGATTTCTCAGAGGTCCACGCTTGTCAGATGTCTTCTTGCAAAAGCTTCGCACGTCGGCTCGCATCGGAGGCTAGGGCATGTCGGCATGAGAAACTTACACACACTCGCCAAGAAGAAGCATGTCATAGGCATCGAGGGTGTCAAGTTCAAGAAGGATCATTTGTGTGGTGCCTCAAGTCGAAAGATGACTAGGCAAAGCACCCTCGAAAACAATCATGACGACATCTCAACCCTTCGAGCTGCTACACATGGACTTATTTGGCCCTACTCACTACTCTACCCTCACAACAACCGCTTGTCTCTATGGTTTCGCCATTGTTGATGACTACTCAAGATATACATGGGTGCACATAATTTCTACAAGACTGAAGTGCAAGATGTCTTCGACGCTTCGCCAATCGAGCCATGACCAATTATGGCGCCAAGATCAAGCATATCGGTGACAACATCACCGAAGTTCAAGAACACCGGACTTGATCTTTATCCGGATACAATGGAATCACTCATGAGTTCTTCGCCCATACACACCTCAAAGAAATGGCATCGTTGAGTGCAAGAACAGAACCCTCATTGAGATGGCTCGAACAATGCTCGACGAGTACAAGATGTTGGAAATATGCCCTAGAGGCAATAATAAATAAGTTATTATTATATTTCCTTGTTCATGATAATCGCTTATTATCCATGCTATAATTGTATTGATAGGAAACTCAGATACATGTGTGGATACATAGACAACACCATGTCCCTAGTAAGCCTCTAGTTAACTGCCTCGCTGATCAACAGATGGTTACGGTTTCCACCATGGACATTGGATGTCGTTGATAACGGATCACATCATTAGAGAATGATGTGATGGACAAGACCCAATCCTAAGCCTAGCACAAAGATCGTAGTTCAGATGCTAAAGCTTTTCCGATGTCAAGTATCTTTTCCTTAGACCATGAGATTGTGCAACTCCCGGACACCGTGAGGGAATGCTTTGGGTGTACCAAACGTCACAACGAATCGGGTGGCTATAAAGGTGCACTATGTATCTCCGAAAGTGTCTCTGGTTGGCACGAATCGAGATCGATTTGTCACTCCGTAAACGGAGAGGTATCTCCGCCCACTCGTAGGACATCATCATAATGTGCACAATGTGACCAAGGGGTTGATCACGGATGATGTGTTAGGGAACGAGTAAAGAGACTTTCCGTAACGAGATTGAACAAGGTATCGGTATACCGACGATCGAATCTCGTGCAAGTACAATACCGCTAGACAAAGGGAATTGTATACGGGATTGATTGAGTCCTTGACATCGTGGTTCATCCGATGAGATCATCGTGGAACATGTGGGAGCCAACATGGGTATCCAGATCCCGCTGTTGGTTATTGACCGCAGAACGCCTCGGTCATGTCTACATGTCTCCCAACCCGTAGGGTCTACACACTTAAGGTTCTGGCGACGCTTAGGGTTATAAAGGAAGTTTGTATGTGGTTACCGAATGTTGTTCGAGTCCCGATGAGATCTCTGGACGTCACGAGGAGTTCCGGAATGGTCCGGAGGTAAAGATTTATATATGGAAGTCCTGTTTTGGTCACCGGAAAGTTTCGGTTTTTCTCAGATCGCACGACCACCGGAGGGTCCCGGGTCCACCAAGTGGGGCCACCAACCCTGTATAGGCCATGGGCCAAGTGTGGAGGGGACCAGCCCTAGGTGGGCTGAGGCGCCCCCACCAAGGCCCAAGGCGAAGAGTGGGAGGGCAACCCTAGGTCCAGATGGGCCTTAAGGCCCACCTAGTGGGCGCCTCTCCCCCACTTGGCCCCTAGATGGGATCTAGGGCTGGCCGCACCCCTTGGGGTGGAAACCCAAAGGGGCGCAACCCCTTCCCCACATATACTTGAGGTTTTGGGCTGCCACACATGAGAATTCTCCTCTTGGCGCAGCCCTACCTCTCTCCCTTCTCCTCTCCCGCGGTGCTTGGCGGCCCCAGAGGATTGCCACCTCCTCCACCACCACCACGCCTGCAGTTGCTGCTGGATGGAGTCTTCTCAACCTCTCCTCTCTCCTTGCTGGATCAAGGCGTGAGACGCCACCGGCTGTACGCGGTGTTGAACGCGAGGTGCCGTCTGCTCGCACTAGGATCTCCGTGTTTTAGATCACGACGTAGTACGACTTCTTCAACCCCGTTCTCTTGAACGCTCCGCTTAGCGATCTACAAGGGTATGTAGATTCACTCTTCTTCCCTCGCTGTTGGTTTCTCCTTAGATAGATCTTGGTGACACGAGGAAAATTTTGAATTTCTGCCACGCTCCCCAACAATGGCATCATGAGCTAGGTCTATTATGTAGATTCTTTGCACGAGTAGAACACAAAGTATTTGTGGGCGCTGATTTTGTTCAATATGCTTACCGCTACTAGTCCAATCTTGCTTCGACGGTATTGTGGGATGAAGCGCCCGGACCGACCTTACACGCATACTTTACGTGAGATGTGTTCCACCGATCGACATGCACTTGGTGCATAAGGTGGCTAGCGGTGCCGCCTCCCACTTTAGTCGGAACGGATTCAATGAAAAGGGTCCTTATGAAGGGTAAATAGCATTGGCATATCACGCTGTGGTTTTGCATAGGTAAGAAACGCTCTTGCTAGAAACCCATAGTAGCTATCAGAAACATGCAAACAACAATTAGAGGACGCCTAACTTGTTTTTGCAGGTATGCTATGTGATGTGATATGGCCAAGAAGAATGTGATGAATGATATGTGATGTATGAGATTGATCATGTTCTTGTAATAGGAATCACGACTTGCATGTCGATGAGTATGACAATCGGCAGGAGCCATAGGAGTTGTCTTTATTTATTGTATGACCTGCATGTCATTAAACAACGCCATGTAATTACTTTACTTTATTGCTAACCGTAGCCATAGTAGTAGAAGTAATAGTTGGCTAGACAACTTCATGAAGACACGATGATGGAGATCATGATGATGGAGATCATGGTGTCATGCCGTGACGATGATGATCATGGAGCCCCAAGATGGAGATCAATGGAGCTATATGATATTGGCCATATCATGTCACTACTATATAATTGCATATGATGTTTATTATGTTTATGCATCTCGCTTACTTAGAACGACGGTAGTAAATAAGATGATCCCTTACAACAATTTCAAGAAGTGTTCTCCCTAACTGCGGCACCGCTGCTAAAGTTCGTCGCTTCAAGCACCACGTGATGATCGGGTGTGATAGATCCTTACGCTCACATACAACGGGTGTAAGATGTTTTACACATGCAAAACACTTAGGGTTAACTTGACAAGCCTAGCATGTACGCATATGGCCTCGAACACGAGACCAAAAGGTCGAGCATGAGTCGATAGTAGATACGATCAACATGAAGATGTTCATCGATGATGACTAGTCCGTCTCACGTGATGATCGGACACGCCTAGTTGACTCGGATCATGTAATCACTTAGATGACTAGAGGATGTCTATCGAGTGGGAGTTCATAAGATGAACTTAATTATCCTGAACATAGTCAAAAGATCTTTGCAAATTATGGCGAAGCTCGCGCTTTAGTTCCACTGCTTAGATATGTTCCTAGAGAAAATATAGTTGAAAGTTGACAGAGCGATTATGTGGACAGAGAAAGCTTATGTTCTTAATGCACCGCTTAGTGTGCTGAACCCCAACGCCGCTTGTCGATGTTATGTAACATCGGACATACAAGTTTTGATAACTACGTGATAGTTCGCTTAAATGGTTTAAGTAGAGGCACCAAAGACGCTCAAACGTCATGAACATATGAGATGTTTCGAGGGCTGAAATTGGGATTTCTGCTCGTGCTCACGCCAAGAGGTATAAGACCTCCGACGATTTTCTTAGCCTGCAAACTAAGGGAGAAAAGCTCAATCGTTGAGCTTGTGCTCAGATTGTCTGAGTGCAACAATCACTTGAATCGAGGGAGTTGATCTTCCTGATGAGATAAGTGATGTTTCTCCAAAGTCATTGCCACCAAGCTGCTAGAAGCTTCGTGATGAACTATAACATATCAGGGATAGATATGATGATCCTTGAGGTATTTGCAATGTTCTACACCGCAAAAGTAGAAATCAAGAAGGAGCATCAATTGTTGATGGTTAGTGAAACCACTAGTTTCAAGAAGGGCAAGGGCAAGAAGGGGTACTTCATGAAACGGCAAATCAGTTGTCGCCCAAAGAAGAAACCCTGGTTGAACCCAAACCCGAGACTAAGTGCTTCAGAATGAGAGGAACGGACACCAAAGGTGATTACCCTAGATACTTGGTAGATGAGAAGGCTGGTAAGGTCGATAGAAGTATATTGATATACATTATGTTAATGTGTACTTTACTAGTACTCCTAGCAGCACCAGTGGTATTAGATACCGTTCGGTTGCTAAGTGTTAGTAACTCAAATAAAAGCTACGGAATAAACGGAGACTAGCTAAAGGTGAGCCGACGATATGTGTTGAAGTGTTTCCAAGTTTGATGTGATCAAACATCGCACGCCCCTCTACCATCAAGATTAGTATTAAACCAGAATAATTGTCATTTGGTGTTTATGCTGAGCATAGACATGATTGGATTATGTCTATCGCAGACGGTTATTCATTTAAGGAGAATAATGGTTACTCGTTTATTTGAATAATACCTTCAATGGTCTTGCACCTAAAATGAATGGTTTATTGAAATCTCGATCGTAGTGATACACATTTTCATGCCAAAAGATATAAGATAGTAATGATAGTACCACTTACTTGTGGCAATCGCCATGTAAGTCATATTGGTGTAAAACGCATGAAGAAGCTCCATGTTGATGGATCTTTGGACTCACTCGTTTTTGAAAAGTTTGAGACATGCGAACCATGTCTATTGGTGTATACGCATGATGAAACTCCATGCAAATGGATCGTTTGGACTCACTTGATTTTTGAATCACTTGAGATATGCAAATCACACAACATGGGCAAGATGACTGAAAAGCCTCGGTTTCAGTAAAATGGAACAAGATAGCAACTTGTTGAAGTAACACATTCTGATGTGTGCAATCCAATGAGTGCTGAGGCATGCAGTGAATATCGTTATGTTCTTACTTCACGGATGATTTAAGTAGATACTGAGTGTATTTTACTTGATGAAACACAAGTCTGAATTATTGAATGGTTCAAGTAAATTCAGAGTGAAGTTAAAGATCATCGTGACAAGAGGATAAAATGTCTATGATATGATCATAGAGATGAGTATCTGAGTTACAAGCTTTGGCATGCAATTAAGACATTGCGGAAATTGTTTCACAATTAATACCGCTCGAACACCATAGTGTGATGGTGTGTCCGAACATCATAGTTGCACCCTATTGATATGGTGCGTACTATGATGTCTCTTATCGAATTACCACTACCGCTCATGGGTTAGGCATTAGAGACAACCGCACTCACTTTAATAGGGCACCACGTAATTCGCTGAGACGACACCGCTTGAACTATGGTTTGGAGAAACCTAAATTGTCGCTTAAAAGTTTGGTGCTGCGACGCTTATGTGAAAAAGTTTCAGTTGATAAGCTCGAACCCAAAGCGGATAAAATGCATCTTCATAGGACACCCAAAACAGTTGGGTATTCCTCCTAATTCAGATCCGAAAGCAATAAGGATTGTTTCTTGAATCGGTCCTTTCTCGAGGAAAAGTTTGTCTCAAAAGTTGAGTGGGAGGATGGTGGAGACTTGATGAGGTTATTGAACCGTCACTTCAACTAGTGTGTAGCAGGGCACGTGAAGTTGTTCCCGTGGCACCTACACCAATTGAAGTAGAAGCTATGATAGTGATCATGAAGTTTCGGATCAAGTCACTAACGCACTCGAGGGTGACAAGGAGGCGCATTACTCAGAGTGGTACGCAATCCTGTCTTGAAGGTCATGTTGCTAGACAACAATGAACCTACGAGCTATGGAAAAGCAATGGCGGGCCCAAATTCGCCAAATGGTTAGAAGCCATGAAATCCGAGATAGGATCCATGTATCGTAACAAAGCATGGATTTTGGTGGACTTGTTCGATGATCGGCAAGCCATTGAGATGAATGGATCTTTAAGAAGAAGACGGACGGGACGGTAATGTCACCGCTTATGAAGCTCGACTTGTGGCGTAAGAGTTTTTTTCACAAGTTCAAGGAGTTGACTACGGCGAGATTTTCTCATCCGTAGCGATGCTTAAACCGCCGGAATCATGTTAGCATTAGCTGCATTTATGAAATCTGCGATGGATGTCAAAACGAGTTTCCTTACCGGCCAGAAGGAAAGGTTGTATGTGATACAATCGAAAGGTTCACGATCCTAAGGATGCTAAAAGGTATGCTAGCACCAGTGGATCCTTCTAAGGACCGGAGTAAGCATCTCGGAGTTGGAATGTGCACTTTGATAAGATGATCAGACATTTAAGGTTTATACAAAGGTTATGAGAAACTTGTATTTCCAAAGAAGTGAGTGGGAGCACTATAGAATTTTTGATGAGTATATGTTGTTGACATATTGATGATCGTAAATGATGTAGAATTTCTCAGAAGCATATAGGGTTATTTGAAAAGTGTTTTCAAGTGAAAACCTGATTAAGCTACTTGAACATTGAGCATCAAGATCTATGAAGATAGATCAAAACCGCTTAATGGTACTTTCAAATGAGCATATACTTTGACGTGATCTTGAAGGTGTTCAAGATGGATCACCGATGAAGGAGTTCTTGCCTGAGTTGTAAGGTATGAAGTTAAGACTTAAAGCTCGCCACGGCAGTAAAAGAGAGAAAGGACGAAGGTCGCCCCTATGCTTTAGACGTAGGCTCTACAAAGATGCTATGCTGGCACCGCACCGGTTGTGTGCCTTGCTACATATCCGCAAGAGGGTACAAAGGTGATCAAGGAGTAGATCACCGAGATAGCGTCAAAAATTGTCCTTGGAGTAATAAAGACATGTTTATCGATTATGGAGGTGATAAAGAGTACGACGTAAAGGGTTACGAGATGCAAGCTTTAACACATATCCAATGACTCGAGTAGCAAACCGGATAATGATAGTGGAACAACTATTTGGAATAGCTCCAAGTGGAGCGTGGAAGCAACATTTACAATATGACATAGAGAATTGTAAGTACATACGGATCTGAATGTTGCGACCCGCTGACTAAAACTTCTCTCACGAGCAAAACACGATCAAACCCTTAACACATTGAGTCTTAATCACATGATGATGTGAACTAGTTTAATGACACTAGTAAACTTTTGGATGTTGGTCACATGGTGATGTGACCGTGAGTGTTAATCACATGGCGATGTGAACTAGATTATTGACTCTAGTGCACGGGGAGACTGTTGGAAATATGCCCTAGAGGCAATAATAAATAAGTTATTATTATATTTCCTTGTTCATGATAATCGCTTATTATCCATGCTATAATTGTATTGATAGGAAACTCAGATACATGTGTGGATACATAGACAACACCATGTCCCTAGTAAGCCTCTAGTTAACTCGCTCGTTGATCAACAGATGGTTATGGTTTCCCACCATGGACATTGGATGTCGTTGATAACGGATCACATCATTAGGAGAATGATGTGATGGACAAGACCCAATCCTAAGCCTAGCACAAAGATCGTAGTTCAGATGCTAAAGCTTTTCTCGATGTCAAGTATCTTTCCTTAGACCATGAGATTGTGCAACTCCCGGATACCGTAGGAATGCTTTGGGTGTACCAAACGCCACAACGAATCGGGTGGCTATAAAGGTGCACTGTGTATCTCCGAAAGTGTCTGCGGTTGGCACTAATCGAGACCGGATTTGTCACTGTAAACGGAGAGGTATCTCTGGCCCACTCGCAGGACATCATCATAATGTGCACAATGTGACCAAGGGGTTGATCACGGGATGTGTTACGGAACAAGTAAAGAGACTTGCCGGTAACGAGATTGAACAAGGTATCGGATAACGACGATCAATCTCGCAAGTACAATACCGCTAGACAAAGGGAATTGTATACGGATTGATTGAGTCCTTGACATCGTGGTTCATCCGATGAGATCATCGTGAACATGTGGAGCCAACATGGGTATCCAGATCCCGCTGTTGGTTATTGACCGCAACGCCCCTGGCCATGTCTACATGTTCCCGAACCCGTAGGGTCTACACACTTAAGGTCTCATGACCCTAGGGTTATAAAGGAAGTTTGTATGTGGTTACCGAATGTTGTTCGAGTCCCGATGAGATCCTCGGACGCCACGAGGAGTTCCTAATGGTCCAGAGGTAAAGATTTATATGGAAGTCCTGTTTTGGTCACCGGAAAAGTTTCTGTGTTTTCCCCAGAACGCATCGACCACCTGGAGGGTCCCGGGGTCCACCAAGTGGGGCCACCAACCCTGAAGGCTGCGTGGGCCAAGTGGGAGGGGACCAGCCCTAGGTGGCTGGGGCGCCCCACCAAGGCCCAAGGCGTGGAAGAGTGGGGAGGGCAACCCTAGGTCCAGATGGGCCTTAAGGCCCACCTAGTGGACGCCTCTCTCCCCTGGCCGCCCCTAGATGGGATCTAGGGCTGGCCGCACCCCTTGGGGTGGAATTCCAGGGGGCGCAGCCCCTTCCCCTATATATACTTGAGGTTTTGGGCTGCCACACATGAGAACTTCTCCTCTTGGCGCAGCCCTACCTCTCTCCCTTCTCCTCTCCATGGTGCTTGGCGGCCCCCAGATTGCCACCTCCTCCACCACCACCACGCCAGCAGCTGCTGCTGGATGGAGTCTTCCTCAACCTCTCCTCTCTCCTTGCTGGATCAAGGCGTGGAGACGCCACCGGCTGTACGTGTTGAACGCGGAGGTGCCATCCGCTCGACACTAGGATCTCCGTGTTTTGATCACGACGAGTACGACTCCTTCAACCCTCGCTCTCTTGAACGCTCCGCTTAGCGATCTACAAGGGTATGTAGATGCACCTCCTTCCCTCGCTGCTGGTTTCTCCTTAGATAGATCTTGGTGACACGAGGAAAATTTTGAATTTCTGCTACGCTCCCCAACACAAGACACCAAGAAAGTTCCGCCCGGCTATTGATACAAAGATGTCACGCCATCAACCGTGTTTACATCCATAAGATTCTAACAAAACTTCCTATGAGCTCCTTATCGCAAGAAGCCAAATATCAGCTACTTCGTAGTATTTGAGCTAGGTGCTGGATCAAGGATCCCCATCACAAGTCAAAATTTGCACCAAAGCTCACGAAGGCTTCATGCTCGGTTACGAAAGGACTCACACTCTACAGTAGTCTTCAACCTCTATCTCTACAAAATCATCGAAATCGTGGACGGTGGATTTGATGAAACCAATGGTTCACAAAGAGAGCCTGCCAAGCACGCTTGACGAAGCTCCGCCAAATAATCTATCGTCGATGGAACCGTGAAATCATGCCTTCAAGCACAATCAAGAGGAACTTATCATTTCGCACCTAACCAACTCAAGACAATGCTCGATCAAGACAATCCTCCCAATGATGACAATGATCAGAAGAGCAAAGTCTTCGTCCAATTCATCCTCGAGTCGCAAATGAAGTACAAATTGAGAAGATAATTGATAACATCAATGCACTCGTCCACTTACTCGCCAAGAGCAACACAGCTTAGCAAATTTCTGTGGACACTTTTCTTTTAGGTCAATATCGTAACCCAAGAAAGTAGTCAAGCCTTTATGGAACCTGAATGGATACAAGCTATGTCAGAGCTACCAGACCCGAATGGATCTAGCGCCTGCGTGCTCAGGTCATCCCCGGATCAAGAATGCCGACACCACACAAGATTTCAAGGATTTATAACAGAGTAGCAATCACACACTTATTACATCGTTGTCCACAAGGAACTGAATACAAAATATGGCTTAAGGCCATCTAATGATAACAATGAAGGCTTGGAAGATAAGCGAGTCCATCAACTCCAACGGCATCATCGAGTATAGAACCACGACCTAACACCTTACTCGTCAGTTCTAAAAGTCCGAACGTGAAAAGTTGCAGCCCAAAACGGGTCAAGACATGGAATATGCCGCAATGTAACACATAAAGAGCAATGAATGAATAAGCCTATACTACATGCATATTTGGTGGTGGTAAGGCTCTCACGGTTACATTTGCATAAAGCTGATTTTTCCCACATCAAAGGAATAATTTTATTTAACTATCATGGTGGTTGTTAAACATTGAAGATGGTTGACAGATCCTCAATCCCAATTAAAAAGTACTCATCAAAACCCAATATCTTTTATTTAAAAAGTAACATGTTGAGATTCACATGATAATCAAGTACCGGATACTCAAATCGTCCATAACCGGGGACACGGCTAATCATGATTAGTTTATACACTCGCAGAGGTTTGCATGACTTTTCCCCACAAGACTCGACGCTTCCGCTTGGTTCTCGTGACTACATGGTGTTTGAGAAACGGATGACCGAGACATAGTCTTCGTAAGCGCTTAGCACCTTACATGGGGTAGACCGTACCAACCTATATCCCCTACATCAGCTAGTCTGCCCGTAAGAGTTCGCACGACTTAGTCAACTATGCCAGAGCCCATAATTGGCTTGTGGCTGCACACGGAAGTTTCCAGCTTGAATAATCTTATGATCCCTTAGAGCCCGGGTGGCGGTCCAAGAAATACAGTAAGTCCTCGATAGAAACCAGTGCCTCAATCCACCCAGATGTGTGTTAGGTTGCCACCTTAGATAAACCATTAATTAAACAATCTCACATCTGTCATGGATATTCACTCACCCAATCCACGCCTACTAGCATAGCATGGCATAAATAGCAAACGAGAAGTAACTCCCAAGGTTTCATAAGTAAAACAGTAATAGGTACTACTCAATCTACTTCCCAAACCCACAATTTAATTAGATCCTAATCATGCAAGTGTTTGAGGAATAGATCTAATGCACAAAACCGGTATGAGAAGGGTATGATCAGTGTTACTTGCCTTGTCGATGATCCGCGAGTCCTAGAGATTCAAGTAACAAGCGCACCGGGTGATCTAACGCAGAAAACAACAAGCATACAATAAGTATTCATCTAATGCACAGGAAATCTCGAATAAAAGATCTAACCAGAAAGTTCAACTTAAGAACCCTCGTGGCAAAAGAATCGAATCAAATAAAGCATCGAAAGTCGAAACTCGAGAGAGAACGCCCTGCTTAGCAATCTGAAATTAGGTCAAAATTTCACAGTGGCAAAACTCGTGAAAGTAGGGTAATCGAACGGCGGTTTCATATTTAAACTCCAGCGCTGAATCACCCGATTCGATAAACGAAGCGAGAAATAAAACAGTTTTGAAAATCAGATCCAAATCAAATTAGAAAATAACGGATTAATTCGATTAAAAAGAAAACGATTAACGAAAGTTAAAAGCTTAACGCTCATAACAGAATCTAATCTAACGAACGCTGTTTCACTGAAACGAACGGTTCGGTAAACGCCCGTTAAATAAGAAAACCAAAAAAACCGATCTAGTTTTTTTTTTTAAAAAAACCAACATCTATTTTTTTAAGAAAACCGGACGGTTCGGGAAGAAACCGATCGGGCGCTGGCGGGCGGTTACTCCGGCGGCTCTTCGCCGGGCGAGGTCCGGCGAGGTCTCCGCGGGCTCTATGGGTCGGGGCCGAGGGGCGGCGGGTTCCTGCTGGCGGCAAGGCGCTGGCCCCGCGACGAGGGGCGACGACGGGCAAGGCTTGAGGCGACGGCGGGCGGCTCGGCCGGGAGAGGCGGGCGCGGGCGAGGTGAGGAGAGAGGGGCCGGGGGCTATTTAAGAGGGGGAAGGAGAGAGAGGCGGCGCCGGTGGCTTGGGAGGGGGCAAGGAGTCGGGCGGGCGACTCAGCGGCGGCGCGCGGCTGCCCCCGAAGGGACTCGGGCGCTGGAGCGGGAGGGGAGGGAGGTGGGCCGAGGCGGCCGGGCCTCGGCCTGGCTGGGCCAGCCGGGCTGGCCTCGTCCAGTATGGCTGCTTTTTTTTAAATAAAATTTAAAACAAAACAAATAAAATAAATATCAAATGAATTCCAAATTAATTAAAACAAATTTTCTCCGACTCCTAAAATGAATCGAACAAAATGAAC